>CM031239.1:361334221-361514221 GCA_018340775.1 Taxus wallichiana var. yunnanensis
CTTGTAATAATATGTTTCCATAGAAACCGAGGTGTTGTAGCCATTATGTACGAGTCCTTGGTAGGTGCTTCTTCTTCCCACGGTGTCGAGATAGTACGTGCAAGTGATAATGTCTAGTGTGATTGATTATGTGTGCAGTTGGTGAAATAGGACCCAAAAAATCTATAGCCCGTTTCTCAAATGGTTATGTGCTGCAATAGGTCTCATAGGCATTTCATCTTGATGATTTGGTCTTTCAAAACGTTGATAATGATCACATGCCTTACAAAATTCCTTACAATCTTTATAGAGGGTCTCCCACCATAATCTAGCAAGTAAAATATTTCACATTTTGGAATCACACTCGCATCTTGGCCTTCCGAATTCCACCATGAGCTTCTTCCATAATGCCCATGCGCTCATGTTCCAATACACAACGGTGCAATATTTCATCCCGACCCATTTTGTACAAGTCACCACTAATTAACATATAAGGTGCAACGCGTATAGCAAGTTGTTTCTTCTCCAAGGATTTCATTCCTTCTGGTGTCATCCATGTGCATAAAAAGATAGCAATGTCCTCTAGTTCTGATGGCGCACGTTGTAACCTATATAATTGTGCATCTGACATGGTATCCTCAATTATCTGTGCTTCTTCTCTTGACTGTATTCTTGATAAATGGTCTGGTCTAGAATTAATTTTTCTTGGTTTTACCACAACTATGAAATCAAAATCTTGAAATAAGAGCACCCATTGACATATGTACCCTTGTAAAATAGTTTTATTGACCAAATACTTCAATGCCATGTGATCTGTATAGAAGATGAATGGTGTAGCTAGTAGGTCTTTGGAAAATCTATGCAACACATAGATCATTGACAAAGCTTCACGCCATGTAGTTGTGTAATTCTATTCTCGCATGAGTCATATTTCTACTAGCAAAATAGATAGGATGATCTATAATAACTTCTCTAGGTGGAGCCAACACCATGCCAATAGTTGTACCAAAGGCGTCAACATGTCCGTGGAATGGTTTGTCCCACAAAGGAAAACACAAAATAGGCGCGGTAGTAAGTTTCTCCTTCAATGTCCTAAATGTGCGTTGCTGTTGTTCCCCCTAGTAGAATGTACCTTTCCCTTTCAATAACTCTTCTAAGGGTGCGAAAAATTTGGCATAGCCTTTGATAATTTTTTTGTAATATCCTGTATGTCCCAAAAATATGCACACCTCACTTTGACTGGTAGGGTCCCCTAAGCCTATAATGACTATGCAACCTTTGTTGGATCAACGAACAAACCCTCCTTGTAGATTATCTATCCTAAAAGTATCCCAAATGGTGTAGCAAATATGCACTTCTTGATGTTCAAAGAGATACTCAACTATCTACACCATTCAAACATTAAGCACAGGTTGTCACAATGATCCTTAACTAATCCATACACCATCCAATCGTCTAAATATACCTGTAGGAAGTTGTGAATAAATTCTTTGAACGCTTGGAAACCTATGTGCGAAAATATAACAGTGCATTTTTCAGACCAAAAGGCATGACAGTATAGGCGAAGCTACCCCACTCAGTATTAAATGTAGTCTTTTCTTGATCTTAATGGGCAATCCTAACCTGATGATACCTAGAGAACCCATTTATGAATGAATAGATTTCGCGCCCTAAAACTCCTTCTAGTATTTCCTCGGTAAATGGCGTAGGCATAGGATCATTACACATGCAACATTCAGCTCCCTATAGTCCATGCATATTCTAATCCATCCATCCTTCTTGATACTGATCACCATTGGACTAACCCATTCTCACTCATCAAGGGGCTTGATAATTCCAGACTTCAACATGTTATCAATCTCTTCTTTGACCTTTTCGTGCGAATTGGGGTTCTATCTATAAGGCCTATTTCTAATTGGGCGCACACCCTCTTTAAGCTTTATCTTCATCTTCCCTAATGATTCATGTATGCCTTTGAGTTCATGGTACTGCTAAGAAATAGGTCCTCGTAGTCCCTCAGAACTCTATGATTTTTTCCACCTCGATTCGACCAATAGTCTCCAATATTGGCTTCCTTAGGCTCGATGTTTGTTCCAATATTAACTTGCTTTGTCTTCATAAGTTCATGATAGGCATTGTCCAATAGCTCACACCTTCTTGTTGAATGGTTTACATCCACATTATCTACTTCTTCGTCATCCACTAAGTAGACTATTTTTCCTTTCTCTCTTTCAAGGCAAGCACGTTGAATTAATATTATATCGGCAACTTGTTCTTTATCAAGACATGCTCATGAGTCCTCTTTATTTTATAATTTGTTGTCACCAAATCATTGCACCCACCGAATGGCCAAAATGTTAACAGGATGTTCGGTGTGATTAGGACACATGGGATCACCTCTCAAGTTGTGGAATTTGGGCTCGAGGAGAACCTTTGGAGAATGCCAGCTTCCTCTTCCTAAACCGAATGCTTACTACTTGAGTGTAATAAAATGACCATCTAATCCTAAGCTAACATATTCATGAGTTTTAAGGAAAGAGATTTTGCAGAAATGAAACTATACTAAGGGTGGTGATTTACCAAATTAAGGAATGTTTAATATATGGAAGGGTTAATGCGGGAGGGATGCTTGCATCACTGACCACCTTCACCTATCGCCACTCGAAAGGGTACAAAAAACCATAAACCAAGGGCGTGTGTTCCTTCATTAAACTTTAGCATACATAGGAATAGATTGAATTGGATTCAACATATAATTAATTTATCATGAGGAAACCACATATGCATATGTCAAACATCTATTTCTGCAACTAGGGATAATGATGATATAACTTAATACAGAAGGAAAATAATGTTTTCACAACCGAGGTAAAATATAATCACATTATTCCTTACCAACATGTAATAGATAACCTGAAATAAAGGTAAGATAATCACTCACACTAATGAATCATAAATTCACAAAGTAAACATTGATTAACCATTTAACACAATAAATTAGATTTTCAATAGAAGGGTGTAACTCTGAATATAATTAAAAGGTTTCTTAGAAATCTTTGAAGCACTCTTCCAAGATTGAAGAGTGACTCCTCCCAAAAATAATCTATATCTACTAACTTGAAGCATTCAACTATTTATAAGTTCTTAGGCTGAGCCATTATAGTTGGGCCCTTAACTAACATTTTTCTAAAAATAGAAATTTCATTAAATTAAGGGAACATGCTCCCATGAAAATAGCTAATTTGTTACAAGGGTTTGAATCAGTCAACCTGCAACTTTAACCGATCCACAGCTTGGATTTGTCTTTTCATGGCTGCTCAGCTTTGGCCTAGTTCAACTACACCTTCCTCTCCTACAAGTTTCATTGTTCTCCTTCCCACACAACCATTCGGTGCTTATACTCAATGAAGCACTTGATAATTCCCTAAATTTCTTCATCTCCAGGCCCACATGCGTAGTGATTCACTACATCTACCATCTCGATCTCCTTTGTGATCCTGGACTAGAAATATTTTAATTTTATTCGTAACTTTCTTCAGTCTCCCTATGAAATTTTGGCACAAGACCAATTGGTCAATGGAGTCACTATTAAAATTTTTGGTTACCTCATCATCACGCTTCACCAAATTTTTTAAATTTCCCTCAATTTTATCTTCAGGAATAACATTGATGTTTTCATTGAAGAATCTGCAATTGGAAATATCAAATTCTTCCGAGATTTCATTCGGACATTAAGTGATTTCCACTTGTTTCTCCTCTAATTTCTTTATCAAATTCTCGCAATACTTGGCACCGAAATTCCATCACTTTTTGATATTCAAATAATTTTGAGGCATCATCAATCACCTGTTCTGAAGAAGCAAGTTGGGATATTCCTCTCTAATCTCACTCCATGTAGCCAAATTGAAATTTAGATTATTATTATATTTAGAAAAGGCCTCATCCATTTTGGAAATAGTGGTTTTTGAACCTACAAATCATTATATATCTCAACATCTTGCTTGGCTCCTTCATGAGTAGCCTTCCCTAATGAGAATTTTGAGATCTGATAATTCGTAGTTGTGATTGTTTCTTTAGTTTTCCCCTCAATGGGGGTGGAAAATTTTATCACCCATTCTCCAGATGGGTTAACTGTCAAACCTTACATGGTTCTTGGTATTTTGGCCTGTCTCTTGGGCATATGCTCCAATATGTTGAGATCTATAACATCTCCCGCAGGTAATCTTGTCATCACCAATCCGGCACTATGATAATTCTTCACCGGAACTCCTCGTGCTATGATTATTTACTAATGCACAACTTTTAGTTTGGTGGATGTAATCTAGAAACACAACAACAAACATAACACAAGAATACGATAGACTATGATAAGAAGGAATGATGATAAATCTGAAATATAAGTGTAAATTATAATATCAACATGAAATTGTTACAATCTCACCCATGAGGTACTTCAAGTGTTACTGAATTCACTTGCCTTCCAACCATAACTATGGGAAAAACTTCAAAATTACACCTCTTAATGGATTCTTTAACACACCTTCAAAATGATGGCTTCCTTTACACACTTACTCATACAATATTTCTCACTACTTCTATGCTAAATGAGGGGTTGGCCTCTCTATTTATAGAACTTCCAGGGCTTGTCCATCTTATCTCTAAGATAGGATAAGAAATCTACTCGACAAATCATATTCCATACCTTAACTATTATCTCGTACATGTAAGCTTATCTTTTAATATAAGATAAACCTTATCATTTCACATGGGTTCCACATTTTTAGACTTTTTACAAATAAAATACACAAAATATTTATGACCTCACTCCTTGTCCTTATTACCAATATAATATTTCTAATTCCTAATCATGTAGACCCTACTTCTCTACTTACCCTAACTTTGACATTTTAACATTACTGGACCACTTACGACAAATATTTAATTTTTACCACAACATTCCTATTGTACTTTTGACTATTACCGTACTATACATTATTGGCGGCGTCGTACTGGTAGCGCTGTTATCTTCTATCGAACGCTACTACTAATTATACTTAACAACATCCTATTCCTAATACATACATTAATGAAATAGAAGTTACGGAGAAAAATTTTAGTGTCGACATCTTCCCCTTCCTAGCTTCTACTCCGTCCTCAGGAGTAGACTATTCTCAGTGTTTGGAAAATATTTAACTTGTCGTGGTTGACCCATTTCTTGATGGGAGTGCCATCCAATTCCTCCAGGTCGGTATGTACTATTTTCATGCACAACTAGTATTTTATAGGGCCCCATCTATTTTGGAAGAAATTTTCTCTATATTCTTTTTTTGTATCTGGAATCATATACTAGAACCAAGTCATTCACATCAAATGGAGATCAACGGATCTTTTGATCAAAGTATTTCTTTTGCTTCATTTTCTTCTTATAGCTTGTATCCTTCACTATTTCCCTCATTTCCTCTAGAAAATGAAGATGTACCAACCTTTCTTTTACTGAATCACTTTCATCCATCCTTTCATTTTTCATAACTCTCACAGTGGGAATATCAAACTCAATAGGAAGAACTGGATCAATGCCATAAGCCAACTGAAATGGGGAGTATCCTGTTGCTGACTTTGATGTTGCCCTATATGCCCACAATGCTGCATGAATCCTTTTATCCCATTTATGTACCTGCAAGGCTGCATCTTTTGCTAGAATTTGACACAACACAAAATTTGTTCGTTCCACCTGTCCATTTGTGCTTGGCTTGTATGTTGTTGCCTTCCTATGCTTAATAGAAAACTTGTTGACTAGGGCTTCTACCACCTCATTAATGAAGTGGCTTCCTTGATCTGTTACAATTTCTAATGGGAAACCAAATCTGGTGACAATGCATTCATATATGAACCTTGCCACTTCATCCATGGAAGTTGTTTTCAATGGCCTAGCTTCAACCCACTTGGTTAAATAATCATGGCAACTACAATATACTTATTTTAGCGTGGGGTAGTTGGAAGTGGACCTACAATGTTTATTCCCCATTTTTCAAAGGGACCAAGTGGAAGAATAGAGCATAATGGCGCTGATGAAGTTTTATGGTTACCATGTGTTTGAAAAATATCACATGTCTTACAATAATTATAACAATCTCTAAAAAGAGTGGGCCAGTGATTACCTGCATCCAAGATCCTTCTTGCTATAAGTTGTCCAGAGAAGTTTCCTCTACATGTACCATTATGAAATTCTTCTATCAGCTCCTTCCCTTGAACACGTCCAGCTTCCCTCTTGTACTGTCCATTAGGTCCTATTCAAAATAATACTCCATACGAAATAGAATATGGATGACTAGCTTGAGTAATCTTCCTCTTAGTCTTTGCATTGGTACCATCAGAAACTTTAATTCATTCGGATAATTCCAAATATCTATGTATTCACTAGGGATTGTGTCAAGGATAACAATGTTGCATCTGGGAAATCATCATCATCACAAGATGAACCTAAACCCTCATAGGCTTGAGAGAGTGCATCTACATTGACATGCTTCTTTCCTGGCCTATCTATAATATCAAATTCAAATTCTTATAGCAAATTTATCCATCTTGCTATCCTCTCTCGATGGGTTAGGCTTATTTACAATATATTTAGAGCACGATGATCATTACAACTATAAATTTCTACCCTAGCAAGTAATTTCTAAACTTCTTTACAAAAAAATGATAGCTAGAGCCTCTTTTTCAGTTATAGTATAATTTACCTCAGCACTGCTCATTTGTCTTCTCCCAAAGTAAATTGGATGATCATTCCCATTTTCATCCTTTTGGCTCAAAGTACTTCCTAGTGTTGTATCTGAGGCATCAATATACACAATGAATGGCTTGCTCCAATCTAGATTCTTTAAAATAGGTGAAGACACCAGGGCTTCCTTCAGTTGTTCAAAAGCTTCATGCGTCTTATTTCCTGGTTCATAAGTAACATCCTTATTCAAGAACTGGGTTAGTGGCTATGCAATTTTTGAGAAATTCTTGATGAACCTTCTATAGTAACCCACATGACCTAAAAATGATCTCAACTTACTTCTATTCATAGGAAATGGTAACTCTTTGATTTTTAAAACTTTATCAGGATCAATACCAATACCATCTCTGGATACAACATGCCCTAACAAAATGCCTTTAGAACATCCAAAGACACACTTTTTAGGGTTTAGTGAGGCTTGTGCTTCATCTAACCTTTGAAATACTATCTCCATCTGGTGCAGGTGGTCCATCTTGCTCCCATAGATGCAAAAATTATCCAGAAATACTCTGATGAAGTTCCCAATGTAGGGTTCAAACACCCTATTCATCAAACGCTGGAACGTTGTCGAGCATTACACAACCCAAAAGGCATAACTCTATAAGCAAACGTTCCCCAAGGAGTGGTGAACGTGGTCTTCAACTGATCTTTCTCCGCTATACGAACTTGGTTGTATCCGCTATATCCATTAGCAAAACTATAGCACTCCTGGCCAACTACTTCATCCAAGATCTAATCTGAGAATGGAAGAGGGTAATGATCCTTCTTTGTTGCCTTATTGAGCTTCCTATAATCAACACAAATGCGTAGCTTCCCATTCTTTTTTATTGAGATCACAATGGGAGAAACCCATTCTGAATTCTCCATAACAAATATGAATCCTGCATCAAGCAACTTATCTATTTCTTCTTTTACAGTCTTGGAAAAATTAGGATTCATTCTATATGGCATTTGCTTTATGGGCTTAGCACCATCTACTAGCTCAATAGAATTTTCTACCCAACTTACTTGACGGAGTTCCTTGTAATCAAAAGTGAATAGGTGTATGTACCTTCGAAAGAGCTGGAGGTAGCATTCCTTCTCACTCTCCATCACAACATCACCAATCTTTATTTGTTGGAGATGATCATCAATTTCTTCTTCAGATAATTTTATGGGTTCATGAGTCGATGTGACTGGAAGGATATCCATGACCGAAACATCAACCTCACTTTCTTCATCTTCTGTGTCCACTTCACTGGTACTAGAGTAATCAGAGGATGTCTAATCATCGCCATCACTTGAATCCACGAGGTTACGCCTTATGATGCCGAGGGATCACATTTATCTTCACCCTCTCTCTGCCACGTCCAAGTGTCATGAAGCCTTCATTCCAGTAGTTTCTTGTATGAACTCTCCTTAGCCATGGTCTTCCCAACAATATTGGGTATGCAACAATACCATTTTTCATCACCTAAAAGTCTACCACACATACAACACCCATAACAGATATTGCCACATTTGAAACAACACCTTCTCGGTTTAACTTTTCCCTTATTTAATTACCTTAACATAAGTGTCGAGGGGAGATCAATTTTTAAACCCAACATATTCATTACAGACTCACTCATTACATTAACTGCAGCACCTCCATCAACTAAGACATCAAAAATTGAAATACCATTACATAATACCTCAGCTTGTGGAAGCATAGGGATCTGCCTTTGCCTCCAAAACAGGGACCTCAACCTCCTTCCTTCATTGAGAATTGAGTCCACTTCGCAGCTTCCGCCACTTCTCAGAAGACATAGCCAAGAGTTGACCATATGTAATATTTGCAGGCCTTTTGGACAGATCTTCTAAGATGGAGTATGGTCCTTGTCCCTGTGAAATTAGAAAATCCTGCACACCCAACTTTCTTCTCCTATGTTTCTTAGTAGTTTCTCCTTTCATCTTCTTAGGATCATTTTCCATCTTGGTTATCTTTTTTTTTTTCTTTTTGTTACAAACACATCTGCTTCATTATTTATGCTCTTATCTACTACATCAAAAGAATTCACAGGTGCTTTTCCTTTATCATTATCTCTTGTACTGGATGTAGAAGCTCTATCTGGACAATTATACTTATAATGACCCTTTTTATGACAACCATAACATACAACTTCAGAAATATTTCTTTTTGGACCTCTATCTCCTCCTGAGAACTAAATTATTTTCCTTAAAGAAGATTAATAGTTAATTGGCCCATCTTCCTGAGTAGATCTTCATACTCAGTAGATGTACTAGGAGAAATATTTGTGCTCACCGAGATTGGTTGTGGATTCTGACCAAAGGTGCTGGTGTAGGCTCTACTTTAGCAACAATTTCTTTGGGCTCCTCTTCCATGCTTTCTTCTTGCCTTCTTGCAATCTCCTTTGCTTGTTCAATGGTAGCTAGGCGGTCATACTTCACTCGTTGTCTGATCTCTAGCTTCATCCCAAGAATGAAGTTCTTACAGAGGAGATTATCCACACCATTCATCAACCCATCCACTAATCCTTCCTTCCGGATCTGGGCATCGAGCTTCCTCCTTAGCTCTAGAACACGAGCATGATAATCCCTTATCTTCTCCTTCTCTCCTTAGGATAGCTTTGTGATATCGATCATGAGATCTGCATATTTCTGTTGTTCACCAAATTCTTCAAGAAAACTTTTAGTTAATAAATCCCATGAATTTTTCACATTATCACCTAAGGGCTGAACCATCCAAAAATGTAGGAAAAAATTCAGTCTATTGTTCCCTTCTTATGAGGCCATTACAAATGCAAGATCATTTAAACTCTTGAATGAAAGAGGAAGCATCTTCATTAGATTGGGCTGAAAAAATAGGAATCTTCCCCATTTTCAAAAATAACCACAGTGAAATACCAACCCACAAGTACAATCAACAAGACTTATGTGCACAAATAATTGGAATCACTATAATAGAAAGTGAATTTACACCTTTCTATAGTAAAATAGAAATGACCACGGTAAACTATGGTAAAACTTGACTTACTGTGGTAAAAAATGACTTTACTGTGGTAAACACTATTCACAGTAAAAAGTGAAGTTACTATGGTAAATACTATTCACGGTAAAAAGTGACTTTACTGTGGTAAATACTATTCATGGAAAAAAGTGACTTTACCATGGTAACTACTATGCACAATAAAAACAAGGTTACCCTCCAAATTTTTTCTGACTAAGTGGGAATATCGCTCCAGAAAATCCACCAAAGAGGAATGGTCCTTGCAACGGAACCAAAATATCATCACCAATCCGGCACTATGATAATTCTTCACCGGGAACTCCTCGTGCTATGATTATTTACTAATGTAAATCTTTTAGTTTGGTAGATGTAATCTGGAAACACAACAAAAAACATAACACAAGAATACCATAGACTATGATAAGAAGGAATGATGATAAATCTAAAATATAAGTGTAAATTATAATATCAACATGAAATTGTTACAATCTCACCCATGAGGTACTTCAAGTGTTATTGAATTCATTTGCCTTCCAACCATAACTATGGGAGAAAATTCACAAGTATATCTCTTAATGGCTTCTTTAACACACCTTCAAAATGATGGCTTCCTTTACACACTTACTCATACAATATTTCTCACTAATTCCTTCTATGCTAAAATGAGGGGTTTGGCCTCTCTATTTATAGAACTTCCAGCTTATCCATCTTATCTCTAAGATAGGATAAGAAATCTAATCCGATGAATCATATTCCATACCTTAACTCTTATCTGTACATGTAAGCTTATCTTTTAAGATAAGATAAACCTTATCATTTCACATGGGTTCCACATTTTTAGACTTTTTACAAATAAAATACACAAAATATTTATGACCTCACTCCTTGTCCTTATTACCAATATAATATTTTTAATTCCTAATCATGTAGACCCTACTTCTCTACTTACCCTAACTTTGACATTTTAACATTACTGGACCACTTACAAAAATATTTACTTTTTACCACAACATTCCTATTGTACTTTTGACTATTACCGTACTATACATTATTGGCGGCATTGTACCGGTAGCGCCGTTATCTTCTATTGGACGCTACTACTAATTATACTTAACAACATCCTATTCCTAATACATACATTAATGAAATAGAAATTACAGGTGGAAAATGTTAGTGTCGATAGTACCTTCTTCTTTCTCTTGGGATTTTACCTAAACATCCATTCTGGCATGGCTAAAGTTGATGAAGATGGAGCAGTGGATCCAATACTTGAAACATTGGTTAAAACAAGATCACTAGAAACACTAGCTGGTATTTGAGCAGAAGTAGCAATTATGGATGGCATGGATGTAAGGACAACCATAGGAGTTGATAGAACGATGCTAGGGGGTATGATTGAAGAAAATGGAAGTGTTAAGGAAGTGAAGAGGAAATGGGTATCCCAATATTTTCCCAACCGATATAACTCAAGTGATAAGAATACTTGGGCCATAGAAGGGGATGGGAAGGAAGAAATGTTTGTGCAAGTGGAAGGAACTGATCTTGGAAGTGAAAAAGGAGGAGGAAGAAGATGTGATGGATCTTGGGAGATCTTGGGGAGTCATTGACTTTAACCACTTCATCATCACGGGCACCGCAGGAGATATGGTATTGGAATTAGGAGCCTTGGAGAGATATGAGCCACCAACAAAAAATGAAATCTTTCTTGGAGTCATATGGGGTTTTTAGGTCAACCTTTTCTCTTTTGTGGGTGTTGATTGGCTCATAGTTGGTGGGGCCTTGGTATTTGTAGGTTGTTCTACTCCTTTGGGTGAAATTCCCAAGGTAACCAACCAACTGTAAGTTCTCTGTAGAATGGGCCCCGCCCTCTCCTTTGTATTGCAACATTCTTCTACATGCCAATCAATCCATGGCAATGGTTGATTGGAAATATTATCATTTTTGTATGCCACATCTAAAACCTCATCATTATCTTGTGCCCCCATTGGGACATCGGCCAAGTCAAATTACCAAACCTCATCCATGTCAACCTCTCATATTCTCTTTGTCACACGATGTATTCATCTCGACAATGAATCCAGATATCTTCCAATTAGGGCACTTGGACACTGGACCGACCTGTTTCACAAAATTTACCCCAATAATCAAAATTAGTTCATGGATGAAAGATTCGCAAAGTCACTTCGACCAATTATGCATCCACATTTTTGGCCCTATGAATGTTCAGGTAGATGTATCTCGCCATTGAAATAGGGAAATGAATTTCCAACTTTTGGCACTTGTTTTGAATTCGATGATGATCTAACAATTGTTGGACCAATTCCAGTAGAACCCATTTATCAGTGGGGCACCTTGGCAATTTGTTAGGGGCACCTATAAAGCCTGGAACCCAAATGTAAGTGAAAGTAGGGAACTAAAATAGATGGCTCCCCACTCACGCACCTCCTTGAAGGCTTCATCAGAAATTCTTCGGTTGTATAACTCTTTGTCAAAACGGTAGAGGATAACAATAAAGAAAGTGTCGCTGACTCTACGGAAATGCTTGCTTCCCTCATCTAGAGTGAGTTGGGGATAAAATTCATATATTTGGGAAGTGTTGTGAACACCTCTAGTATTCAAACCAGTAAAATCTCCCATAACAAGCAAAGAACATACACCAGGAAGGATGTCATGTAGAAAGTCTTCGTAGCTAACACCTTGCCCAATTGATAACAAATGGAGCTACTAATATTCTCCCCCATTAGATAAAATCATCGTTCTTCTTGATGGTAGTGATGTACAAAAACATCCATTCCTAGAATTCCTTTGCAGAAGGGAGACCTAAAACTCTACTTAGTAACACAATAAGATCACTTACCTCTTGAATAAAATCTGACCAATACATATTTTTGGGTAATTTGGAAAAACTCTTGGCAAGATAAGTTTTCATCATGATTTTTATCATACTTCCTCTTCCTTGTCCCAATGTTCCACTCTAACTCGACAAAATTATGGCATAATCTTGAATTTTGAAGTTTGAGCAAATCTTCGAAGAAGTCTAGGTCCAAACGGATTACTACCTTATAATCATTATCTTTGACTGACATGGAGTCTTTGTCAAAGTGGGTTGCTGCGGCTAAAATGAACTCTAGGCAATGCATGGATGTGGGAAAACTGGTAGCAAGGGCAAGCCCACTATCGTAGATGGCCTACATCCATGATTTCTTGTTTGGATCCTTTATTCTTTCCCAGAAATCTAGAAAATCAATTTTCCCTAGGTTGGTGTCCCCTATATTCCCTAAATCGGAAGACAGGCATGAGTGAGGAGCAACCCCAAGAAATGAGTACTTCATCTTCTCTTTTCCCTTTGAAGTGGAAGCAGACATCAAGCCTTGTGTTTTGAAAGCTGAAGTTGAGAAATTTTGAAAACTTGAAAGAAAAACTTCAAGTCCCGAACTAAAAAGTTCTCAAAAAGAATCACCATTGAAACCTCCGAACTAAAAATTTCCAAAAAAATTTCTCCGAAAGAAATCTCCAAATTTTTTTCCCAAAAGAAAACTCCAAAGTCAAGGTTCTGAAAGAAATCTTCGAGCAATTTCTTGAAAAATCTCTAAAGCCAAAGGTTCCAAAGAAATCTCCAAAATAATTCTCCAAAAGAATTCTCTGAAAAAGTTCTTTGAAAAGGTTCTCTTAAAGTTCTCCAAAAAGAGAGGGACAATATTTTTGCCGAACAATACTAATTCCCAAACCCTAAAATCCAGAATTGTTGAGAAGAAGTATGGGAAACTCGAGAGGATCCTTCAAACAACTCTGAATACCTGAAGAAACTTGAAATGCAAAACATGGTGAACAAAGGGTTTGACATTTCAAAAAATACATAGAGGGAGACCAAAGAGAAAAAAAATGAGAAGGAAACAAAATAAAAGACCTTAAACCAAAAATAAAATAAACAAATCACCATACCTTGAAAAGGACGTCACAAAGTACAAGAAACAAAATGTCAGAGTAAAAAAGTCAAGTGAAAATGACAAAAAAAATGTGAGTTTAAATAGAAAACCCAATATTAATGGCAAAAACCTGATCCGTACGAGGTAGGTGAAGAATTAATTACGCAGAGGACTTTTGAAAGTCTAAAACCTGAAAGCCCAAATTTGGAATTTTGGGGTTTCAAACTTCGAGAGATTGGGAGACGAAAAAGTGAATTGGAATGAAAATTTCTGAAACCCGAAAGCCCAAAGTCTCAAATTTGGACTTTCGGACTTCGGAAGTTTGAAAGTAAAAATCTTTAAAATGACTCGAGAATTCTAAAACCCAAATCCTGAAAGTCTGAAATTTTGTACTTTCAAAATTTTGGACTTTAGAAGTCCGAAAGGGATTTAAACAAAATGGGGCCAAAAGTTCTGAAACCCAAAAGCCCAAAAGTCTGAAATTTCGACTTTTGGGGTTTGACTTCAGAGAGTTAAAAAATCAATTCCAAATCTAAGCAATTAAACTCTGAAAGAGAAAATCTCTGAAGTCCGAAGATCAAAAATTTCAGATTTTGGGCCTTAGAGAATTTCATTGTACAAAGGATTTCTAAAAAAATTTTTGACATATTTTCTTCAAGGTAGGTTAAATGGTTAACATTTTTGGTGACCTCTAGGAATGTTTTCTGCTAAGCTTTCAGACTAGTAGCCTTAAGCAAAACATTGGGCAAAGGAGTCTTAAAAAAAAAAAACTAAAACAGAAAACACACAAGCAAAAGAAAAGAAAAGAAAACGATGTGCAGAGCACTTGGAGGAAAAGACAAAGAACATTGTACAGGGTGGAATATCCTCAAAAGAAGATTTGAGGTGTATCCCATTCACATGAATGGGTAATTCTTCTCCATTGAGTCTGGATAGGTGAAATGAATTCACCTCTTTGTAGCTTGTAATAACATAGGGCCGCCATGAGAGCATCAAACTTGGCGTGCCTGTCGGGTTTGGCATGATCTTCATCCCATTTTAGAACCAAATCTCCCTCCCTGAATAGCCTATCAGAGGCTTTCTTGTCAAAGGATTTCTTAACTTGAGCCTGATGTTGTCCCAACGTATTCATGGTTGTGTTTCAATTTCCTCTAGCTCCATGAGTTCAAAAAACCTCACTATTAAGGCATCATCCTCCATAACTTCAAGTCAATAAGCCAAGTCCAGGAAGGCATCTCCAAGGAAAGTGGAAGTTTTTCTTCCCTTCCATATACAAGCATGAAAGGAGAAACCCCATGGATTTTTTAGGCGTTATTTGATCAGCCCATAGGGTGATCTTGAGTTGTGTATGTCCAGGGTTCTTTATTGGCCTCCATCGTGTGCTTGATGATTCTTATGAGATTCTTATTACTGGATTCGGCCAACCCATTCCCCTATGGGTAATAGTTAGATGAAGTCTTGAGGTAGACTCCATTCTTGATGGCCCATTCACTTATCTTTATCCCAAGGAAAGCCATAACATTTTCTGAGATAACAGTAAAAGGAACACCAAACCTTGTCATCAAATTTTCTAGAAAATCCAGAACAACCTTTTCATTACTTTCCTTTAGGGCCTACCCTCTTATCCAGGTGAGTGAAATAATCATTGCAAGTAAGGACCCATTTATGTCCCTCACTAGATGGAGGATTGATCATCCCGATGAAATCTAATCCCCACTGAATGAAGGGTTGATCCACTTGAATGGGATGTAATGGGAGAGCTTCCAACCTCTTGTTTTCCTACAAAAAGAGCACACTCCTTACATTTCCTCACCCAGATATGAGAGTCTTTGAACAAGTCTACTAATAATAACCGCTCACATGATCTTAGTAGCGGTTGTTCATGCAAAATAATGTCCTTCGGATAGGCCATTGTGAAATTCCTCTAATATCTTGTTCACCTGTTCTAGCTTGATGCAGCGTAGAAGAACACCATTTAAATCCTTTTAGAAGAGAACATTATCTATCATGGCATATGGAATAGACTGAAGATGGAAAAGTACGTCTTTGGAATTTATCCATGTTTGGAGGATATATCCCCAAAAGAAGGAAATTTTGCATCTTAGTTGACCAATCAATCTGATCATTTCCTTCATCAACATTTAGAAGCATGACATCTTCCATATCTTTGGTCTCCATGTCCACAGCCAACTGCTGACATAACCCTTTTCCCCTGACAAGCTTAGTGACCTTGATGTGTACGTCATACTCCATTACTTTCGTAATCCACCCAACACGCATTTCTCATTCATCTCTTTATTCAACAAAAATTCTTTGACGCCAGGATGAGAAACCATTAAGTGGACTTTGTTGTTAGACAACATATGCCTAAACTTCTTTAGGGCTCGAATGACTACAAAGACCTACTTTTCGATGAAGGAATATTTGAGTTCATATTCCTTAAGAGACTGATTGAAAAGGAAATGGGCTGCTCCATCAGATCATCATTATGTTGAGTGAGGATTCCTAAAATACTTTCCTGACTTGAAAAGCATAGAGAATGAAATCCTTGTCAAACCGGGGATTCACCAATGTGGGAGCTTGGGAGATAGCTATCTTGATGGCTTCAAAGCTTTCTCTTCCCTCCTTCATCCATGAAAATGGAATATTCTTTTTAAGCATGGCCGTTAGCGGTTTTTCCAACGTTATAAACTGAGGAATGAATCTCTGAACAAAATTTATAGTTCCCAAGAAACTCTGGAGACCTTTTTTATGACTTGGGAGGGATAAGGACATAATTGACTGAATCCTAGCTAGGTCGATAGACAACCCCTCTACCGAAAACAATATGCCCCAACAACTTTCCTTCTTACACTGAAAATGCACTTCTTAGGGTTCAGTGAGACACCAAATTCTCTACACCTTCAAAAAATTTCTTAGATGAGTGATATGATCCTCAACATGCTTGGAGTAGATAGTGATATCATCAAGGTAAACCAAGATCATATCATTGATGAGTCCTCTAAATTCCATATCCATGGCTCTCTAAAAGGTAGCCCTACATTAGATAACCCAAAGGGCATCTTGTTGTAAGCGTATGTGCCCCATTTGGTGGTGAAAGCCATTTTGAATTGATCATATTCTTGAACCAAATTTGATTATATCCTGAATATCCATCAAGCAAAGAAAATATTTGAGCCCCTACCACTATTTGGAGGATTTTCTCCATTGATGGGAGAGGGTAGTGATCCTTCAACGAGGCATGGTTCAGATCCCTGAAATCTATGCACAACCAAATTTCACCATTCTTTTTCCTTACGTGGGCACCAAATTGGCTACCCATGAAGAATGCTTGATGGGAAAAATTATGCAGCCTCGATAAGCTTGGTTAGCTCTTTCCTCATCAATGGCTCAATTTTGGGATTGATTGGCCTCTATTTTTGATGAACTAGCTTGGAGTTCGGATCCAGTTCAATAGTATGTTGAGCTAAGCTGGGATCGAAACCACACAAGTCCTTGTAGCTCCATGCAAAAATATCATGGTATTCCTAACATAATTTGATGAAAGATTTCTTTTCTTGAGCAGTGCATACCTTACCAATTTTTAAAACTTTTCACTTGCCACCTCGACCTCTTCAAAATCCTCCTCCTTGACCACCATATTAGTGCTTTTTTGGCTTGATCATCCGAATTGAAGATGGATTCCAATGTAACCAGGCCTTTTGGTAGCTTGTTTCCTTTCAGTTTGTATAATTTGATCACCGTAAGAATTTTGAAGTTTATCTTGATGTTTGGCAGCAAACTCTGCTTCTTGTTGTAGGAAGAGAACAATCTGTTGATCACTATCAAACACCTGCCAACTACTCACATTATCTGGTACTACGGGATGGACCACCATTTTGACTGTATTTACTACTCTTCTTTCATGATGTCCATAGGTACATCGTATTGGGAGCCAATAGTAGCCATCTGTCAGCATCTTGATTTTTCTTCCTGGGAATTGCATGAATTCCAAAAGCCTCAAATATTCTATCAGATCCCAAACCCAATTTTTATATGACCTCAGTAGATCATTTTTTGATGCACTACGGGTTGTAACTTGGTGCACAACCAATTCACTATCGCCAAAGATGGTCAAGGTTTGGATTCCTCTTCTTTGGGCCAGCTAAATTCCTTGTATAAGAGCTTCATATTCAACAACATTATTAGTGCAGCTGAACTACAACCAAAGGAAGAGAAATATTTGTTTCCTTCTGGAGAAATTAACATAACCCCTACACCAGATCCATTTTTACTTTGTGAGCCATCAAAGAACATTTTCCATAGTCCTTTTGTATCGCTTGATGCCTTAACAAGTTGAGGTATGATGGCATCTTCTTCATGAATGCAATATGTACCTAATCCAGTCTCTTCCAAAAACAACAGACCAGATTCTTCATTTGCCAATAAATCAACATAAGGGTCATATTGATGATCTATACTCACCTCATCGAGAACTGTATCTAGAACCTCTTCTACGAGAGTAGTTGGCTCATGATCTGCATCCTCATCTTTGGGGTCACAAATGGCATAATTACCATTTATGGGTTTGGCTATGTAAGGTTCCACGTGATTGTGACAGATTGGTTCTGCCCTTATAGTTACCTTAGTCCCATACCGGGTCCTCAGGATCATATGTGACTAGTCTGATGACAAATAACCACCCATTTTTGTGGTGAAATCCCGTGATAAGAAAATGGCAAAGAGGGGAGGAAGATCAATGATGGATATGTCTTGTGAATGTCAAGCTAGGACATGCGTGGATAGTAAGCTGAAGCCCCTTAATGACCCCCACAGTTTGGACTTGTAGTACCATCTAGTTGAACAACCCTCTTAAAATTGGAGTATATGGAATTTGTAGTACATCTATGACCTGCTTGGGCATTATGGAACTACTGGCTCCAGAATCGATCATACAATTGTGTACCAAATGGTCACCAATAATCAACGAGATATAAAATGGTGGAGGTTTGTTGGGCTTAGCATATATTTTTGTTTCGGGTTGGCATAAGCTGGTTGCCACTACTACTTCTTGACTTGATGATCTATTAGTAGTGCCAAAGTTGTTCAAAGCCTCCCATAGCAAGTTCCTCTGAGAAGGAATCGAGAGTGCATCCCACATTGTGACACTCAAATTGGTCTTCTTCATTTTCTCCACGATGTTGAATGGAATCACTCCCACTTTTCTAATGCCTTTTGGGGCATTGGGGTCCTCTTTTGGAAAATGCCTATTGGGCATTGTGATACTTGAAGTCCCATCCTTCTTTGTAGACTATCTATGGATACTTCTGGTGATTTCTTTCTCATGCCTTTATCATCCGGTATTTGTGTTGGGGGCTTGAGAAGTAGATGCCTGATTAGTATTGGAAGACTGTGGATCTATTGCCATTTTCTTGGAATGTGTGTTGGATGCTATAGTGGAGGCATCAATATTCAAGCCACAAAAGTCTTCTTCGCTTGCCAATTTAGTAGTGTAGTTTCATCGAAGGTTGTCTTGACTTTCGGGAGTGGATGGTCCGGCAGATGATTTAGGTAGAGTGGATATGCTTTGGACCATAAGGGCTTGACTTAAAACTCCATTTGGGAAGAGGTTCTGATTATGGGGTTGAGAACAAGGATAACACCATTCATAGTCTTGGATGAGGTTGTTCTGGACCGGGACTATAGCTCTAGAAGAACTGGCGTGCGAGAAAGGATTCCAAAAGTTCAAAGGTTTTACATTCATAACTTGGCTTGTGGCCTGATTTTGTGATTGACCATTTCCTTGGAATGGAGGATGGCTCATCTGATATTGGGGTTGAAAGGGGTGAGCATACTAGGACTGCTTGCCTCTTCATTACTATGAGTTCATTCCCAAAATTTTGTAATAGTGACTTTACCTCAGCCAGATCATTTGAGGGATTAGATGCATGCGTAGTTGTCGACTACTAGAAGTTACCAAAACTGGGGCAATGATTGGTTGTTTTCCTGCAAGCTCTGCAAAACACATGTAGTATGGGAGGTCTAGGAGCAATTTTACCTGCTTGAATCAAGAAATTTTCAGCTCTTACGGTGATTTCGTAAGCATCGGGATAACGGTACCCCCATAGATTGAATCATGATGGCTACATCACTATTCAATGCCCATAAGTAATATAGAAATGTGCTCTCTGGAGATGGCCTTACGAGTGTTGGGATCCGTTTCCAAGTCTTGTCAAAATGGAGGTTGAAATCACTCATATACTCTTGGGGACCACTTGATAGTATGGAATTGTTCTACAAGTGAGAGATGATCACTTTTGTCCTCAAACTACTTACAAAACTTCATGCCTAACTCATTCCAAGTGGTAACAGATCCAAGTTAAACTCTGGAACCATTGAAGTGCTCTACCTTTGAATGAAGTAGCAAGGAGTTGAACTACCACGTTATCTTTTGTAATACTATGTACCACACAAATGCTAGCTACATCCAGTATGTGCTCCCGAGGTGAAACATTAGTCTCCCTAGTGTAAAATGGTAAACTTTTAAGGCAAGCTTTTGGTATGGCATCTCTTTGTGCTAACAACAAAGGACTGCTTGGCATTGAAAGGAGGACAAGCATTGGCTACCATGGCATTCAAAATTTGGTTGTGTCTCGGTGGAGGAAAATGTCCTCAGGAGGAGTCAAATGCCCTCTATGAGGTAAAGTGGTGGCTGGTGCTGTTGAAAGGCTTCTTCCTCTTCTCCTTGGGGAGACAAGGAAAGTTCTGTATGCTTATAATTTTCCTACCTTGAAGAAGCTCTTGTGTGAATTCTTCACATAAGTTGATTGTATACTAAACTTTGAAATCCAGAGAGATGGAGTCACCAGGTACTTTTAGTTAATGGAATGAGAAGAGAAGTACCAACTCTATCCCACCGGCGTGCCAAAAATTTTTCACCAAATCACTGCACCCTCCGAATGGCCAAAATGTGAACAGGACATTCGGTGTGATTGGGACACATGGGATCACCTCTCAAGCTGTGGGACTTGGGCTCGAGGTGAACCTCCGGAGAAGGTTGGCTTCCTCTTCCTAAATTGAATGCTTTACTACTCCTAGTGTAATAAAATGACCATCTAATCCTAAGCTAACATCTTCATGAGTTTTAAGGAAAGAGATTTTGCAAAATGAAACTATACTAAGGGTGGTGATGCACCAAATTAAGGGATGTTTAATATCTGGAAGGGTTAATGTGGGAGGATGCTTGCATCATTGACCACCTTCACCTATCGCAACTTGAAAGGGTACAAAATACCACAAACCAGGGGTGTATACGTTCCTTCGTTAAACTTGAGCATACATAAGGATAGATCAAATTGGATTCAACACACAATTAATTTATCATGAGGAAACCACACATGCATATGTCAAACATCTATTTCTGCAACTAGGGATAATGATGACATAACTTAATACAGAAGGAAAATAAGGTTTTCACAACTGACATAAAAGATAGTCATATTATTCCTTCACAACATGAAATAGATAACCTGAAATAAAGGTAAGATAATCACTCACACTAAGGAATCATAAATTCACAAAGTAAACATTGATTAACCATTCAACACAATAAATCAGATTTTCAATAGCAAGGTGTAACTCTAAATATAATTAAAAGGTTTCTTAGAATCTTTAAAGCACTCTTCCAAGCTTGAAGAGAACTCCTCCCAAAAAATAATCTATATCTACTAACTTGAAGCATTCAACTATTTATAAGTTCTTAGGTTGAGCCATTATAGTTGGGCCCTTAACTAACATTTTCTAAAAATAGAAATGTCATTAAATTAAGGGAACATGCTCCCATGAAAATAGCTAATTTGTTACAAGGGTTTGACTCAATCAACCCTACAACTTTGACCGATCCAGAGCTTGGATTTGTCCTTTTCATGGCCGCTCAGCTTTGGCTTTGTTCAGCTACACCTTCCTCTCCTGTAAGTTTCTTGTTGTTCCTCCTTCCCACACAGCCATTCGGTGCTTATACTCAATGAAGCACTTGATAATTCCTTGAATTTCTTCATCTCCAGGCCCACATGCGTAGTGATTCACTACATCTACCATCTCTCGATCTCCTTTGTGATCCTGGCTGGAAATCTTTGAAGTTTATTCGTAACTTTCTTCAGTCTCCCTATGAAATTTTGGCACAAGACCAATCGGTCAATGGAGTCACTATTGAAAGTTTTGGTGACCTCATCATCACGCTTCACCAAATCCTTGAAATTTCCCTTAATTTGATCTTCAGGAAGAGCATCGATGTTTTCATTGAAGAATTTGCAATTGGCAATATCAAATTCTTCTGAGATGTCATTCAGGGCATCCGTGATTTCCACTCATTTCTCCTCCAACTTCTTAATCAAATCCTGCAATACTTGGCACCAAAATTCCATGGCCTTTTTGATATTCAAATAATTTTGAGGCATCATCGATCACCTCTTCCTGAAGAAGCAAGTCGGGATCTTCCTCTCTGATCTCACTCCATGTTGCCAAATTTAAATTTAGATTATTATTATCTTTAGAAAAGGCCTCATCCATTTTGGAAATAGTGGTTTTTGTAACCTATAAATCATTATATATCTCAACTACTTCCTTGATTAAAGGATTGGCTTCCTACAAGAATTCTCTCCATCCATCCACTCACTGATCTCCCTTTCTAGCCTAGCTTCTCAGCTCATGATAAGAAATATCATCGATTGTAGATGAAATCATCATATATTAGTAGTTGAGACTTTAGTAGATGGAGTGGGTTGGGTTACTTTGCACAATGATGTGCAGTGAGCTACTCGACCTTGGCTTTGAGTTCATCTTTGGTGGCCTTATCTTTGTCATATTTTTCCAAAAGAGCCCCAAGAGCAGTGTGCACATCTTGCTTGGCTCCTTCATGAGTAGCCTTCCCAATGAGAATTTTGAGATCCGATAATCCATAGCTGTGATTGTTTCTTTAGTTTTCCCCTCAACGGGGGTGGCAACTTCTATCACCCATTCTCCAGATGGGTTAACTATCAAACTTGACATGGTTCTTGGTCTCTTGGCCTATCTCTTGGGCATATGCTCCAATATGCTGAGATCTATAACATCTCCCAGAGGCACCTTCTTCTTTTTCTTGGGAGTTTTCCTAAACAACCATTCTAGTATGGCTAAAGCTGATGAAGATGGAGCAGTGATCCAATACCTAAACATTGGTTAAAACAAGATCACTAGAAACATTGGTTGGTATTTGAGTAGAAGTAGCAATGATGGATGGTGTGGATGTAAGGACAGCCATAGGAGTTGATAGAATGATGCTAGGGGGTATGATTGAAGAAAATGGAAGTGTTAAAGGAAGTGAAGAGGAAATGGGTGACCCAATATTTTCCCCAGCTGATAGAACTGGAAGTGATGAGAATACTTGGGCCATAGAAGGGGATGGGAAGGAAGAAATGATTGTGGAAGTGGAAGGAACTGATATTGGAAGTGACAATGGAGGAGGAAGAAGATGTGATGGATCTTGGGAGATACTAGGGGAGTCACTGACTTCAACCACTTCTATCACAGGCATTGTAGGAGATATGGTCTTGGAGTAGGAGCCTTGGAGAGAGATGAGCCACCAACAACAAATGAAATCTTTCTTGGAGTCATATGGGTTTTTGGGTTGACCTTTTTCCCTTTTGGGTGTTGATTGGCTCATAGTTGGTGGGGCCTTAGTATTTGTAGGTTGTTCTACTCCTTTGGGTGAAATTCCCAAGGTAACCAACCAACTATAAGTTCTCTATAGAATGGGCCCCACCCTCTCCTTTGTATTGCAACATTCCTCTACATACCAATCAATCCATGGAAATGGTTGATTGGAAATATTATCATTTTTGTATGCCACATCTAAAACCTCATCATTATCTTGCACCTCCATTGGGACATCGGCCAAGCCAAATTGCCAAACCTCATCCAAGGTCAACCTCTCATAATCTCTTTGTCGCATGATGTATTCATCCCAAAAATGAATCTAGATATCTTCCAATTGGGGCACGTGGGCACTGGACCGACCTATTTCACCAAACTTACCCCAATAATCAAAATTAGTTCATGGATGAAAGGTTCATAAAGTCACTTCAGCCAATTCTGCATCCACATTTTTGGCCCTATGAATGTTCGGGCAGGTGTATCTACCAATTGAAATAGGGAAATGCATTCCCATTTGTGGCACTTGTTTTGAATTCGATGATAATCCAACAATTGTTAGACCAATTCCAGTAGAACCCATTTATCAGTGGGGCACCTTGGCAATTTTTTAGGGGCACCTATAAATCCTGGAACCCGAATGTAAGTGAATGTAGGGAACTACAAATAGATGGCTCCCCACTCACGCACCTCCTTGAAGGCTTCATCAAAATCCTTCGGTTGTATAACTCTTTGTCAAAATGGTAGAGGATGACAAAAAGAAAGCATCATTGACTCTACGGAAATGCCTGCTTCCCTCATCCAGAGTGAGTTGGGGATAAAATTCATATATTTGGGAAGTGTTGCGAACACCTCTGGTATTCAAACCAACAAAATCTCCCATAAGCAGATAAACATACACCTAGAAGGATGTCATGTAGAAAGTCTTCATATCTGACACCTTGCCCAATTGATAGAAAATGGAGCTACTAATATGCTCCCCCATCGGATAAACTCATCATTCTTCTTGATGGTAGCGATGTACAAAAACATCCATTCTTGGAATTCCTTTGTAGAAGGGAGACCTGAAACTCTGCTTAGTAACACAATAAGATCATTGACCTCCTGAATAAAATCCAACCGATGCATAGTTTTGGGTAATTTGGCAAAGCTCTTGGCCAGATAAGTTTTCATCATGATTTTTGAGCATACTTCCTCTTCCTTGTCCCAATGTTCCACTACTAACTCTAGGTGAAATTGTGGCATAATCTTGAACATCGGGAAGTTTGAGAAGATCTTCAAGAAGTTTGGGTCCAAATGGATTACTACCTTATCATCATTATCTCTGACTGACATGGAGTCTTTGTCAAAGTGGGTTGTTGTGGCTAAAATGAACTCTGGGCAATGCATGGATGTGGGAAAACTAGTAGTAAGGGCAAAGCCCACTATCGTAGATGGCCTGCATCCATGATTTCTTGTTTGGAGCCTTTACTCTTTCCCAGAAATCTGAAAATCAATTTTCCCTAGGTCGGTGTCCCCTATATTCCCTAAGTCGAAGACAGGGGAGTGAGGAGAAACCCCAAGAAATGAGTACTTCATCTTCTCTTTTCCCTTTGAAGTGGAAGCAACATCAAGCCCTATGTTTCAGAAGCCAAAGTTGGAGAAATTCTAAAAACCGAAAAAAAACTTCAAAGTCCCAAACTGAAAAGTTCCAAAAGAATCACCGAAATTAAAAGTTCCAAAAATTCTCCAAAAAAATCTCCAAAAAAAAGTTTTTTCCCAAAAAAATCTCCAAAAAATTTTCTCTCAAAAAATCTCTTAAAAATTTTCTCCAAAATTTCTCCAAAATTCTCAAAAAAATCTCAAATACTTCTTGAAAAATTCTCTGAAAAGAGAGGGAAAGATTTTTTCCAACAATACTAATTCCCAAACCCTAAAAATGAGAATTGTTGAGAAGAAGTATGGGAAACTTGAGAGGATCCTTCGAACAACTCTGAATACCTAAAAAAACTTGAAATGCAAAACATGGTGAACAAAGGGTTTGACATTTTGAAAAATACATAGAGGGAGACCAAAGAGAAAACAAAATGAGAAGGAAACAAAGAAAAGACCTTAAACCAAAAGAAAATAAACAAATTACCATACCTTGAAAAAGACGTCAAAGTACAAAAAACAAAATGTCGAGAAAAAAATGTCGTGTAAAATGATAGAAAAAAACCAGTTTAAATAGAAAACCTGATATTAATGGCAGAAATCTGATCCATATGGAGGTAGGTGAAAAATTAATTACATGGAGGACTTCCAAAAGTCTGAAACCCAAAAGCCCAAAATTTAGAATTTTGGGGTTTTGGACTTCAGAGATTGGGAGACAAAAAAGTGAATTGGCAATGAAAATTTCCAAAACCTAAAAGCCCAAAAGTCTAAAAATTCAAACTTTCAGACTTCGGAAGTTTGAAAGTAAAAATCCTAAAAATGACTCGAGAATTCAAAACCGAAAACCCAAAAGTCTGAAATTTTGGACTTTTGGAATTTCAGATTTGAAAGTCCAAAAGGGATTTAAACAAAATGGGGCCAAAAGTTCCAAAACCCAAAGCCCGAAAGTCTAAAATTTCAGACTTTTGGGGTTTCAGGACTTCAGAGAGAGTTAAAAAAGTAATTCCAAATCCGAGCAATAAAACTCCGAAAGAGAAAAATCTCTAAAGTCCAAAGATCAAAAATTTCAGATTTTGGGCCTTGGAGAATTTCATTGTACAAAGGATTGATTCTAAATAAATTCTACCAATTTCCCGGTTTCTCTATGGAGTTATGCACCATGATAATTGCATATTTGTGTAGGTGCATTGCTTGATCACCATGAGAGAACCTAGTAGTAAGAGTAATCCCAATTTCATTCCATTCGACCAGTTATCCTTGTGGACCACCCACCAAGATGTCTTTGCTTGTCCCACGTAGTGTATATGCTAGCATATTTCTCCTCTCTAGTGGGTCTATCCATTTTTCTTCCATGGCACGTAGGAATACCATGGGATCCCCTTCTCCTGTGTAACAAGGTACCAAGTTGTTACCTATCCTCCTAACATAACATAGTTTTGTGCCTTGAGGGAATATGCTCTTTACTTCGCACCCTACAAACTCATAAGTGTTGTGAGCCCAATTATCACAAGCAACACTTGTAGTATCACTAATATACTATGCATCCTCCCACTGAATTAGTCCTTCTTTGGTTGGTTCAATCATCTCTGGATCTTGTATGGTGTGTACATAAATCTTATCCAGATCTTCTTCACTTAAAGGCTCAACATAAGGCACAAAATTTCCATTTGTCAAAGGGATAATGACCCTTTCCTCTTTATTTTCAAAACTGATATAGCCCTTATTGAACCGAAGATCAACATTCTTTGCATAGCACCAAGGATGCCCTTATAGAGCTGGGAAGCTATCTAATTTTTCTAGTGATAAAACTTCAAAGTCTCCAGTGAACTTTTCTCCTTGTATGGTAATGTATGCATCTTTTAAAACTTCTATGCGAGTGGCCTTAGTCCAATTAGCCATGAATAATACATTAGAGAATGGCTACAATAGGGGTCTCCCCATTTGTACCCATGCATCCAAGGTAAGAACATTAACTTCCACACTTGTATCAATCAAGATATTACTCAACAACCACCCATCCACAACGAGTATTCAAAGTAATTTCCTTATCACAATCTAGGCTATGAAGAGGAGATTTACATGCGAGATCTGTCATCCGGTCTCGATGCTTGCACGTCGAGTGTTCCCTTTCAACCAAGTTCCTAACAGTGGAATGATGTTCTCCTGGTGTAACATTTTGTACACTTATCTCAAGTCATCTATATCAGTTTGGACCATCTCGATGCTTTCTTCTACTCAAAGTATTATATCTCACCACGAAGATTCATTAGAACTTCCATGGTATCCTCGATAAACCTCCTTCGATAGGCACGATCACGGGTACCGTGCATGAAGAACCTCATTTTTAGTGATGGTAGGTTTATGTTGTAATGCCTCCCTAGCACGTGTTACCTCAGTGCGAGTCGTGATCTTCACTTGTAGTGCCTCAGATTCTACTCCCATCTTGGGCATTCATTGATTGTCCACAACGCATTGTATCCTAACCATCCCCATGCCTTTGTTTTCTTGTTTATGTTGCTTACTTAGATGCTCATATAAATCCAAGCACTCTTCATAACTATGGTTCTTTCTACAGAAAGAACATGTAATATTCTGAGGACATTCATGCCTATAGTGGTTAGGATATCTACATGTATAACATGTTCTACAAGGAAACTCCCTTCTTCCACCACCACAACCTCGTCCTCTGAATCCATCATGGTATCCTCGACCTCTACCATGACTGCCTTCAAAATGCCCCTCATTCTTATCATAGCGCACTTGATTGTGCTCTTGATTCGATGCTCATTCTTGCATTTGAAGTTATCTCAAACTCCTATCATCGTACACCAATATCTATAGCATCATGGATCTGTCCAATCATTCGGCAATCGTCTGTGTCATGAGTTGTGGACCTACAAATTTTACAGTAGCTTGAAACGTTCTTCCTTATCGTGCGTTGTAATAATGGGTAGTGGCTAACATCATGGTTTAAGTGGCATATCTCACAATTAAATCGTCGATAATGAGTGTACTATTCTACGATGACAACTATCCTTTGTGTGACCCTCTACTTCACAATCTATACACCAAATTCTTGAGTACGTTTCATGGGCTGAATTCACTAATAATTTCTCTAACTATTTTTCCATAGCTATAATATGTGCCTCTAAGAATGGGCTAACGCCAGTGTCAATACTCCCATATTCCTCAACATGAAAGGTTTCTTCGATGCCTCACATGGATCTGTAAATTTATTATGTGATAATGCCCTCCTAAAAGGGGTAATTAAGCCCCCAACGAACCATTGTGTATGTTGGCTTGCATGTATGTCATAAGAAAGCTTTGATAATAACATTTTAAACCATGCATCATACTCTCTAACACTTTTAGTAGTTCCTTGAGTGAAATTATACTCTTCTACTCAAACTTAGGGGTAAGAAAATCTTTAAGGAATGCATCCTTCAATGCTTTGCATAATCCACGCAAGTCGATCGAGTCAAACTTTACGTACCAATTTGTGCCGTGCCCTTGTAACGTAGTAGCAAATTGGCTTGCCTTATAATCAAAAGTAGTGATTCCTTTTGCATGCCACAATATTTCACACATATGCACATGTTCAGTAGCATCTTCTATGCCCCTATAATCTGGAAGATGAAGAGACATTTCCATATAAATATTCAGGGGTTAGTGCGGACCTTGCCCAACCCGATCCAAAACCTCCATATCCACCGACCCGAACTTCCCATGCCTCCTGATCCTCGAACCTATATCTGGAATAGGTCTTGTAGACGTACTCCCTTATTCTCGACATTAGTACAATATTAAACCCCTACGGTTTGTGAAGTAGTTCCACTTCCATAAGTGAATCCAACATTCACGCACTCATATTACGTGCGGATGATGCACTGAAAACATACCTCCAAATAAAAACAAATTCATTTGCCCTGTCATTGACGTACTTCCCACACTTGCTTGTTGATTACTTATCGTACTAGATATTGGAAAACCAAGTGAAAGGGCTAGGTTAAAAGGTGGATTCGGATGCGCGCTGTGGCCCACATAGTCTCTCTTGGTGTGCTTCATTGTGAGGTCGAGGGGATCCCTCTCATGCTTTCCAAGATGGGGGAGTTCCTAATGCTCGACTCTATGTCTTCTATGTGAGCTTAAAATCCTTCACGAGCCATATCTCTCCTTAACACCATAATTTTTGCAATGAGTACGTTGCTTCTCTATCTCCCTCTCACATGCCTCATTATACTTAATCCACCTTTTCTATCTTTTCCTTTACTGCCGCTAGGTCTTCCATCTTTCACCAATCCTATTCCTGCCCCCACGTGTGGTGGTGTTTAGTTAGCCATCGGTTTACTCTCTAAATTCAAAGTTACCATCGGGATCTTGATCACCCGGTGGAATGCCTTGTAGGTAAGATCCCTATGGATGTCGTAAGAACTAGAATTTAGCTACTTCTAGACACAAATAAGTGGAAAATGATTATTCCAAGATATAACTATTTAATAAACCATTAAACCACATATCCACAAAATCGAGTCCAAATCGATCAGCATCATAAAGGGCCTAGAATTCTTCTTGCATCCGGACATGTACGTGATACCTCCAATTCTGTTTAGATTCATAAGCAACCAGCCACTCGTATAATTCTCTTTGGAAAGATAGTGAAAAATCTCTTATATAAACTGTCATATAGATTATGTTCCGAGAAAAGTGTGTGCATTAATCTCGAGATCTAGTGCTGAACCGACATGCTTATTCTTCTTCTAGATTGCGTATCCATTCTTCAATACTTGCTAAGGTCAACTGGTATGTCTTTATTGGGAACCATCTTGAAAAATAACTAAAAAGAGGTCCCGATAATGGAACCAATGATGCAACCTAGAATTAAGTGGTACAAATCCAATAAAACACTATGCACACTAGCACATCACTCATCCTAGACTGAGCACTCACGAAGCACATAAAGGTACGAGGTTCCTCTTTAGGGTTGTTGTTGCAAGATGTTAGCATGATAAATACTTTAACATATATAGTTCCATTACTAACACATCATTCTATAGAGAATACCAGATCTATATCCAAGGAAGAGCGAGAATTAAGTACTAACCATGATGAGATAAAAAACATACTAGATTCAAATACACATAGAACTAACACTTATATTCAAGCAATGTCATTCATCATATTCAATGTTATAAGTTTACTGAATCCTCATTATAATATTAGTAGTATGCGCGTAGCATTTTTAACAACATATCTTTGTATATCTTGATCACCCTATGTATCTATATGTCTTGATATCTATATATCTCTTACACAATTTACTACATATATATATGGGTGGGGAATTTCCCTTCACTTTGCTTATCCATTCCAAAAATAGGTCACATTCTATTCTTAGCCACGCTTATTTGTTACAAAACTAGCCACACATACAACTAAGCTAACAATAGACTACTACTAGCTAACCGACGATGCAGATCTATTTCTAGCCTATGTCCATGCAAAGTGCTTCATATCCAATCCTCCAAAAATAGCCAATGTGTGGTGCGCACGTCTTTGCCTCATTTGTGTGCTCTGCATGCCATCTCTAAAAAAAAGACATTTACGAGTGAAAATGGCTAAGTCCCGAAAAGTTGAACTTCCATCCTGCGTGTGTGTTATCCCTATTCATTCGCACCTTGAATATGACTCACTTCCCCATGTGGACTTCTTGTGTACTTTTTTTTCAAGTGTTCTTTGATCAACACTAGCTACACATTAATACAAATTTTGAAAGAACCATTTCTTTTTTTATGGACGTTTTTATACAATCAAAATGCACATGTTCACTAACATATATAAAAGAATTAACACACCAATATGCAATTCCGTATTTTTCTTAACACCCACAATCGAGCATTCTTTGTTACACACAAGAAACTACTAAATTAAGACCCCTTTTGTAATACAATAACACAAGAGTGACAAGATTTGGTGACTCAACATCGAATCATTTCCTTAAATATTATTTTCAAACATGAAAGATAAAACAACTTTCCATCCATGACCAAAGCTTATCAATATGCTTTTACAAGGATACAAGACTACTTATATCTTCTATTATGCATAAGGGCTAGAATAATATTACAATATATCAAGATTTATTCTCGAAGGAGAGGATTAAAGCTTATTCTTCAAACACAACCATACAAACTCCTTATCAAAGAAGGAGAAACTTAAAAAATAATACAACATTCTTTTTGTACAAGATACAAATAAATCCCAAGATGGGAGACTACAAAAGAGTTTACAACAACTATACAAGAACCAAGTGAAAACCACGTGGAAAATCTTTCCCCAAAATTCAGAAAGTAACATAAAAAATTCTCCATATATTCTCCATCAATCTTCAAGCTAAAAATCTGCATGTTTTCCATTCCATAAGATCTTCAAATCACAAGGAGATAGGGCCTGGTTACCTCCCAACCTATTGGCATCATTACATGCCATCTCCAATGTACAGGACATGCTAGCCTCCCTCCAAGCCCATGGGAGAGAGAGCATACATGCCTCGGTTTTGCACAAGTGAATAGGGTAGGGAAAACATACATACAAGCACACATTTTCACACATACACAAAACAAAAATCAAACAACACACAAGGGATAAGCTCCATGCTTTCCCCAACATGGGGAAGAGTGGTAAGAAACCAATTTGAAACCAAATGGTGAATCCAACCATAGGAAACACAAGTAAAACTCCATGTAACCTCCTTATCTCTCCAACCCATGCACCAAGCCTCCTCCTTGGAAGGCTTTTCAAACCATTAATATTTCCTTGCCAAGGATGGGGAAAGAAGTTCAAACCATATGAACATCTTTCCCCACATCAAACCATATGAGGGGAGGAATAAAGAAAACCATCATGGCTTGCCCATCAAGCCATGTGGTGAGAAGGTATTCCTCCCTCTTCCCCAACACTCCAAAATCCATCACAAACATGATGGATGGAGAAAAAAACAATAAAAAAATCCACATACACACCCATAATCCACATACAATAAAAAAAAAAAAACACCATTTTCATTTCATAAACATAAGCTATTTTTATTAAGCAAAAACATAGAAAAAGAATAAGGAGCCTACCTCAAACAAGCTCTCCAAAACTCTAAACAATCCAATCCAAAGCTCCAAGCTCCAAAAGCACACCCAAAATCTCCAACACTCAAAATGCAAGAATGACCAAAAGTCCCAACCCCTCTCCATGAGGGAATATTAAAAGAAAACCAATAAACAATTCCCCCAAATGAGAGGGTGACATGTGTCACCCTTCTCTTCTCCCCACACAAAGATTCCAAAAACAAAAACAAGAATAAAACAACTCTCATTTTGGAGGTAAACTCCAAATTACCCAAAATGTGATTAAAACCAAAACCTCTACAACTTTTAATACACACACAAAAACCAACTCACTTACAAGAAAGTGATGTGTGAGGGGTCAAATGGGAGGAAAATCTCCATTTGGCCTTGAAAAGAGACCCCCTACCCATAGGTAGGGTCCAAGGGGTCCTTTTCCATGATAGGGAAGTTCCCAAAATGAAAAGTGATCACCAAAATTGCCACTTTTAGCCCAAATCCGAGTTTGGGCTAAATGGCACAAGAGTTGAGGTGGTGGGGCCCACCCAAGTGGCACTTAGGTGGTCACATACCTAAAACAACCACTTAATTAACATTAAACACAAATTAGCACAAGTAGGGACCACTAGGTCCCTAAACAAGCTCAATACAACTAAATAAATTACAAATAATAAAATTTACAAGTAGGGATCACCCATGGTGCCCAAATACAACATGTAACAACAAATAAGGCTTCACACAATCAAACATGGCTAGGACTTGGCCTAATCAACCACTTGTGCAAACCCAAAGTGTATCCACTGAAACCCATGTTCTCTTGTGCCCCTGTAATCTGCACACTCATTGCAAACATTAAACATACCATGCCCAATAAAATATATAAATTAAACAATCTAAATAAATCATACATGGATAAATCATGCTAACTATACCAAACCATGTCAGTATGAAATGAATAACGCTAACATATACATCCATACTAGCTCAAAATATATTAACCATCCAAGCAACACATGACGACATCCAATTAGCCATTTTAATTAAATGATAACCAAGTATATATAAACCATAAGTAAGTAAATCCATCACATGTGAAATGAAGTCAACTATAACATAATATGTTGATATCCAAAATCATAACATGCAAGAGCTAAGAAATAACCACAATACTAGCTTGGCGCTATGCACCCAAATCACACAAGTGTCATCAAATGAACCATAATAAAACATATAGTAATCAAATGATGCTAAATTCCATGTCCATCATCAATAAAAGTAATGAGTCAACAAAGAAACTATGGTAAGAAGAGGTGGGCACTACATCCCCTCTCCTAAAATTAGACTTCCTCTTGGAAGTCACTAGAAGAGATAAGGATATCAAGCCCTCAATGGTGTAGCATCCTCCCATGTAGTTGTTGTCTCATCATATTTGTCCCACTTTGCACTCTAACCTTGGTCCAAGTCTCATCCCCGAAGGGCCAATCTTCTATGCTCTAGGATGCGCACGGGCTCCAGTCTCCACTGTCCTCTGTCCTCCACCTGTAATGCCGACCAATCCAATACATGAGAAATATCAGGCACATATCTACATAATACTGAAACATGAAACACATCATGGGCCCATGCAAGGCATGGTGGAAAATCTAAGTAGGTAGGAAACTGAACCTATGACCTCCAAGATCTCAAATGGCCCCATAAAATGAGGTGAAAAAGCTTAGAACCTTTTCCATAGTGGATTGGGATCTTATGTGGATGAACCCTCAAGAAGACTTTGTCACCCACTAAAGTGATGATCAATCCTCTTGGTGTCTACATACACCTTTTGGTGTGCTCTAGCCTACTTCAAGATGTTGCCTAATCAATATAACTTGTTGCTCCAAGTCCTAAAGGTAAGTTGGCCCAAGTACAATTATATCATCTAGCTTGTCCCAACTCAAAGGTGTCCTACAAGGTCATCCATACAAAGCTTGATAGGGAGCCATACCGATAGAACTGTGATAGTTTTGTTGTATGCAAACTCAACCAGGTGTAGATAATCCTCCCACTTCTTCTTTGGTCCATCACATACATCCTCAACATGTCCTCAAGTACTTGATTAACCCTCTCATTTTCCCATCTGTCTCTAGGATGATATGCTAAACTGAAATTAATTTGTGTTCCCAGAGCGACTTGAAAGGAAGTCCATAAATATGAAGTGTAAATGGTGTCCCTTGTCATTGATGATGGTCTTAGAATCCCATGTAATCTGAAAATGTCCTCCATAAACACTTTGGCAATGGCTTGTGCATTATAGGTGACCTTGGTTGGTAAGAAAGTGCGCAACCTTGGTCAACTTATCCATAGTGACCATAATGGCATCATGATGATAAGAAGACATAGGGATTCCAACAATGAAATCCATGGAGATGACATCCCATTTCCACTCGGGAATGTCATGAGGATATAAGAGTCCTATGGGATGAGAATGTTGGCCTTGACCCTCTGACACTCAAGGTAACATGAGCTAAAAATATGCTATATCTCATCGAAGACTAGGACCAATAATATAACTCTCTCAAATCGGCATGCATCTTCTTCTTCACTCCTGGATGTGTTGCATATGGGGCTCATGAGCCTCTAAAAGAATGAAGCTACAAGATCACCTATCTTAGGCACATAAATGTGCCTTTGAAACCAAAGTAGACCATATGCCTCTAAAATACCCCTGAAATATCTCCCTCTAAGGAACCCTATGACTCAAACATCTACTTAGCACCCTCATAGAATCTATCTCTCTAGGAGGTGCTGAAGAATCTTGCCTCTCAGATCTGATTGTAATGTCATGGAAGCAATCACATGTCATCATCTACTAAGTGCATCTATGCAATGACATTCTCCTTTCCTTTGATATACTTGAACCTCCATGTCATACTCACATAAGAACTCCATCCAATGTCATTGGCAAGTATTGAGGTTTGGTTGTGAGAAGATATGATGAAGGCTATGATGATCAGTCCTCAAAATGAATGGCCTACCCAAAATAAATGATGCCAACACACTAGAGCATGAACAAATGCTACAAGCTCCAAGTCATGGGTAGGATAGTTAAGCTCATAATCCTTGAGCTTACGTGACTCAAAAGCAATAACCTGATGCTCCTAAATAAGAACTACTCCCAACCCTCTAGTGAAGCATCGTGTAAACCAAAAACTCCTCTATCGGATCTAGAACTTTTAAGATAGGTGTCATGGTCAATCTCTCCTTAAGCAACCAAAAATCCTGCTCACACTTCTCTACTGTTAAATTTCTTCCCTTTCCACTGGAAAGAGAAAGTAATAGGATGTGTAATCCTAGAAAATTCTTGTACAAACCTGTGGTAATACCTTAATCCCATGAAAATCCTCACCTTAGTAATTGATGTGGGCATTGGCCAATCAAGAATAGCTCATATCTTAGAGGGATCTACTAAGATACCCTCTCCTAAAATGATGTGACCCAAGTACTTGAATCTCTGTCTAAAGAAACTACACTTTTCAAGTTCCCAAACAACTTCTGATCTCTCAAAACCTATAGTACATGTCTCAAATGCTCCTCGTGTTCCTCCTTGGAATGAGAATAAACCAATATATCATCTAGGAACACCAAGATAAGTGATCCAAAAAGGTCCTGAATACCCCATTCATGAGGCTCATGAAGACAGTTGGGGCATTGGTCAAGCCAAAAGGGACAACCATGAACTCATAATGCCCATATCGAGTGTGGAAAGTTGTCTTGTGAATATCTGCATCTGCAATGTGCAACTGATGATATCTAACTTGAGATCAATCTTGAGAACACTTTGGCACCCCTCATCTAATCAAACAAGTCATCAATCCTCGGAAGTGGATAACGGTTCTTAATTGTGACCTTATTAAGCTTCCTAAAATCAACACAAAGCTTGAGAGAACCATCCTTCTTCTTCACAAAAATAACTACGCTCCCCCATGGGGACACACTAGGGTGAATAAGGCCCTTCTCCAACAACTCCTCTAGCTGAATCTTGAGCTCATGAAGCTTTGGAGTCATCATCGATACGGTGCCCTAGAAATTGTGCTTTCTCCTTGTACTAGATCTATGGTGAAATCCACCTCTCTACATGGTGGCAACCCAGAAGCTCACATGGAAACACATCTACATACTCCTTAATATTACATGCTCATCAAGAGGTGAATGATCTAGAGTATTCTCTAATTGGTCACTAATAGTGATAGAAAATAACTAACACAACCCTTTACATGCTCCACTTGAGTTGCTTAGTCGAGATCATACGCAATGAGATAGGCCTCTGCATCCCAGAGATAATAATTGAATTCCCAAGGTCATCTTGACACTCAATGATCTTACCCCTACAGTCTACTTTTTCCGATGAGACTCAAGCCAATCCATTCCTAAAAAACCTCATAAGATCCTAAAGGTAACACTCGAAGGTCCAAGGTAGTGGAGAATACTCCCAAATCAAGTACACAACTCTCCACGTAGGTATCTACTACAAGTTTGGCCCCAGAGGCCAACTCAACCTACCAACTATTCTAGCTTCCTAGCCACCACTAGCCCACACTAGTCCACTACAGATGGTGATATAAATGAATATGATGCTCTTGAATAAAAAATAACTAAGACATAAATACCCCTGATAGTACCTATTCGTCTCGATAACCATGGCTTGATGCTCAACTTGGTGGTTATCTACCACCAATAAACACGATGGGCGCATCCTACGTCTCCCACTATCTTCTCAGAGATAGGATCTCTTTGTCTATCAATGGTGGTGGGTTTGTGTGGACACATACGCACATAGTGATCAGGGGACCCAAAATGAAACATCCTACTTGCACCTCTCTGAGAAGTGGTCCCTCACTATGTACTCGATGTAATGATCCTGATGGCCCACCCTAGCAGATATTGAGTGAGTGTGAGTTGGTTATACCTGCTAGGTACCACTGCCTCCTATCTCTACCCCCACCAAAACCTCCTCAAACTCCTTCTCTCTGAATGCTTTGAGTCTTCCTAGCCCTCTCTTTCTTGGTGAGCATGATGTTGTGACTAGTCTTTGTGTGTGTGAGGCCTTAATACTGACTATGGAGGCCTAAATCCTCCTCTAGGGGGTGGTGCAGTACCCCATGACCTCTAATCCTGAAATGACTACATCTTCTCCTAAAACTTACCCTTGTTTCTATCTCTATGCTCTTAGGCCCTATTCCTTTTCTCCTCAGCTAGGTAGGCCTTCTCTACGAACTTCTCGAGTGTAGAAGGAGATAAAATCATAATTGCCCCCAACTATATTTACATTTAGTCCCGAATAAACCTATTAACTTGTAATTTCTCATCCTGTAGATAATCCACATACTACAAAAAACCAATAAATTTTCTCTCATACTATGCAACTATGCTTGAGCCCTATTGTAGGTCATGGAACTCATCAATCCTCTTCTAAATGAAATGATCAGACATATAACACTCTAAAATGCATCCTCTAATAGCTCCCAAGTAAGTCACTTATGTATCTAGTGAGTGGAGATTTTCACTCCTCATTCCTCCACCATATGCCATTTGTCACGAAGGAGGTGTATAGTGAACCTAGCCTTGATATTGCTCTCATATGAGTGCAATCCAAAGTAAATATCAAGGCTAAGGAGCCATGACTCAACCCAAATCCATCTGAGGTACCATTGTAAGTAGGCGGGTGTAGAAAAAGAAGATCCTAATCACATTATGCCTGTCTCGATCCACGACGTGGATGCCCAATCCATCCTCTCTCTTGGTGAATGTGTTTGTCCATCCTAAAATGGTCCCTCAAAGTTGTGAGTGGCTACGAAGATGCGAGGACACTCTCTAATGGTGAACATAAAGGCTATGAGACCTCCCCATCTCTCGAGTGTTGTCTGATGTGGCTCACGAGTGTGCCCCTCATCTCGTGATGTATCCTCTCCACGATGCACATCCTCCTCTCTCTAACTCATGATGCACTTGGGAAAATGCTATTGCACAACACCTATCAGATTGCTAAAGTGCCTCTAATATTTGTGGTCCAAGCTCGAGGGCACGCGGCTTGGGCATAGGTGATCTACATCCCAAGTCCTTAATGGATCGGAGTCTCAAAGGTGACATCCTATGTATGAAATGAAATGGTAGGTTATTAAGTTATGAAGGTAGTGGAAACGATTTAATTTTTTTGTTTATTAATTCAACCATTATTAATTACCATAAGGTTTCACCCAAAGCTTCGGTGTGTGAACTTTGCTCGATACCAAATGTAATGCCCGATATGTAATTTATAATAATTATTAGCATTATAGACTTATTATAGTTATAAAAATATATAATCATTATAGGCTTACTTTACATTATGTTGTGTTACACCACTGATCATCCTTACTATATGTCCTTGTGTGTGTGTGTGTGTGCTTGTATGTGTGTGTGTGTGTGTGTGTGTGTGTGTGTGTGTGTGTGTGTGTGTGTGTGTGTGTGTGTGTGTGTGTGTGTGTGTGTGTGTGTGTGTGTGTGTGTGTGTGTGTGTTTTTAGGAATGATCATTATTATTAAATAGATCATTATTAATTACCTTTTCCCTTAGCAACTACAAATTAGATGTATTATAAGTCAAATAGTAAGATGTGCTTATATTTGTGTATACTTTTATTTAGTTTGCATATCTATGATGGAATAACCCTAGATACTAGTTTATATCCCCAATGTTCTAAGTTAATATAACATTACCTTTATTGACCTAGCCACCCCCTCTCAAAATAATTAGGGCTTTTATTCTTTGTTTTTAAGTATTTTACATTATAATATATATGTTTCTTTTTTTTTTTTTTTTGAATAGGCATGCAAGTAGTAGGGTGCGTGGAAGGTGGCGATTAAGGAGGTTGTAGTTGGGGTTTTGGAGGGCAACGTGGCTACCACAAGAGTTGGTGTAGAGATGGGTGCAGGGGGAGGTGACAAGCAAAGGGGATGCCACGCGGTCACTTGGTGGATGAGCGGTGAAGGGGGGTTTAAGTGGGGTTCGGTGGTGTGGAAGGAGAGGCAGGGCCAACGACACATAATAGGGTGACAACGTGTGTGTGATACGGGAGGGGGAAGGCCAACGGTGGTGAGGTTCCGCCCACCACCGTGTTGTGGGTGAGTGGAGAGGGAAATGTGGGGGTTGGATAGGCCCTGTTGCCCCAACCATCACACTCCTGTCCCCCAAACTTATTCACAACAAGCTGTTAACATACATAGCCGGATCCATATTTTTCTAAAATTTTAGTCAAAATGTATATATGTGTGTGTGTGTGTCTTTGTGTGTGTCTATATATATATACATATATATGTATACATATATATATATTATTTATATATATATATATATATATATATATATATACACACACACACACACACACACACACACATACATATTTATACACACACACACACACGATATATATATATATATATATATATACGTGTGTGTGTATAAATATGTATGTGTGTGTGTATATATATATATATATATATATATATATACATAAATCCTCCTAGGTATATACATAGCCCAAATTTAAACATGAATATTAAGGAAACAAAAATAAAATCTATTCACTTTCAACCGTGTTAAGTATACACGAGATTTAAGTATGGTGTTTATTATACACGCACACACATGTATTCTTATATATGAATATTTAATATAAAATTGTAGTTTCATTTTCTGGTTTTGTTGGCTTTTCACATAAATATTTAAAAGGGTAATTGTTAGTGCAAAATCACATCACCCTTTCAAAATTTGTTTTAATGTGTTAGCTTCCTTTGACAACTTACAATAGACAAGTATCATTTGGTATTATGTTGAGTAGATGTCTATTAGGTTATTGAATGTATTAACTACCTTATTTCATTATTATGAGTTAGATTACATTAAAATAAAATGAGGATATTTTTGGAGGCCTAAATAGACTAAAATTTTCAAAGTATTACTATTACTACAAAATCACAAAGCACCCCCAAATGAGTCGCGGATCTACTTTTCTAAGGCATATTCATTTGGCATGATTTGCATAACATTGATTTTCTCCCCAAAGTGTGGGACTTTACAAATGGAAAAAACTCTCCGAGTTAAAGGTTGGTTCCTATTCCTCTTTTTAGGTGCATACGTGGAAACTTGCAGAGGACATGTTCCAAAACCTAATCTAAGTTTTACCAAGGAGACGGGTATAAAAGGAATACAAGAAATCAAAACTAAGCTATAAGGTGATGCACCAAAGGAATTATGAACATTAGTTTTGCTGATAGATACAAATGAACAAAATGCATACAATAATCAAGAGTAGATAACTAGATTTATATTGAAAGACCAGGATGAGAGAAAAGGAGACAAGAAAGGGTCTAAAATCGATCACAAATGTATTTTATTTCTCTTTAGATTGATACAATGCATTACAAATGGCTAGAAGGTAGGAAACGTATTGCAATTTAAATGGAAGGTCTGAACTCCACAAATTCCTCTGCCAAAAGTAAAGGGGATCCTGCAAAAAACAAAAGAATTTCCAACCCTTTACAATGAGTCTCGACCCTACTTTTATAGATTCAACATAGAGGGGAGAAAGAGGGAGAAGCGGAAAAAAAGGTCCAAGCTCAACCACTTTGCTATCAATGCTTGCTAAGAAATCTGCCCCCAAATCTATCTTGACTACATTGATTTCTTATTCGACGCCTCGAAGGAGGAGAAAAGAGTGGATCGAGATTGAATCGATCGGTTGTTGGGGAAAAAATAGATCCTGCATTAATGGCCACTGAAGATGCTTGTCCATTTTTTTCTGATTGGGACAAATTTGCAACCCAACTTGAGTGTTTGATTGGAAGTATAATGCATGCCTCTATCAACTTGTTTAGCTCTTTCTTCATCAGAGGTTCAATGTGTGGATTTACTGGTCTCTACTTTTTCTTGATGGGCTTAACAACTAGATCTAGTTCAATTGTGTGTTGTGCTAACTTTGGATTGAACCCTCTTAGGTCTTCATAGATCCAAGAAAATACATCTAGAAACTCTTAGCAAAGTTACATGAATTCATACCTTTCTTTCTCGGTGGTCACTTTTCCAATTTGAAGTGTTTTGCCTTCTCTAACTAGAATTCACTCTGAATCTTCTCCTTTTATCTCGTATGTTAGCCTTCTCTTTTCTGGCCCGATCATTAGGATTGAATATAGACTCCAATATCACTAAGCCTTTAGGAAGCTTGTTTGTAAGTAAGCGCACTACTTGATCTCCATATTGATGCTCTAATCTGCTTTGATTCCTAGGCGAGAACTTAGCTTCCTCTTGTAAAAATTGATGATCGTGATCATTCTCGATTACCAACCAGCATGTGTTGTTATCTAGCATATTTGGCCTCACAAGCACATGTATATGTGGCTGTCCTTTTCCCTCTTGATCATCAACCACATCGGATGTTTTCCAACTACTGCAAGCCTATCGGCAGCTTCGTTCTCCTTCCTGGGTATGGACACAATGTTGAAGGATTCGAAATCCTCAATAAGATCCCATACCCTATTCTTGTAGCTTTTGAGCAGGTCGTTCTTGACAGCATTTTGTCCTTTGACTTGATTGGCAACTAGTTCATTGTCACCAAACACTTGTAGGTTCTTGATTCCTCGTCTTCTAGCCCAATGCAATCCATGAACCAAAGCCTCATATTCTACAGTGTTATTTGAGTAGGCAAATTAGAAACGGAAAAGCTGAGTAATACTTCATACCTTGGGGTGACACAATCATAGCTCCACCTTTGGCTCCTTGCCTACTTCTCGAGCCATCAAAGAAAAATTTCCATACTTCATTGTCATCCTTATATTCTTGGCTTAATGATGTCAGGAAGAGGATGATTCTCTTCATGCAGGTAGTAGACACCTAGCTTAGATTCTTCCATCTCCTTATAGGTATAAAAATCATGTCTTTTGACCACCCATTTGTCAAGACTCGAGATCCGGATACACCCCACCTTGGTGTATGCGCTTGAAGTGTTTAGGAGGTCTTCCTGATCAAAAGCTAAACAATTTGCATTGATTGGGCTAGGCACATAAGAATCAATCTGATAATCCACTATGGGCTCGGATATGATTGTGGCCTTCACCCCATACCTTGTTCTAAAGAGCATATGCGACCGGTTAGTAGACAAGTAACCTCGAATTTTGGTAGTGAAGTCCCTAAAAATAAACAATGAAAATGTGGTGGCAAGTCTATGGTGATACATTCTACAATATAGTAAAATTGGGTAGGCATGCGAGTGAGGCTCGGATCCTTGATGATTCCAACGGTTGTCCTTTGTTGTTCCATCCAATGTACTACCCCTCTAGAGATGACTTCATCTTTGGAGACCTAATTGATCAGCTATTTGTTTGGGCATTGCAGAACTACTTGCCCCCAAATCAATCATGCAATTATGCACCACCTTATCCCTAATGATTAATGAAACATAGAATGGAGGAGGTCTCAGGTTCTTACCTTGTTTCTCTCGATGGTTTCCCTCGGGTTGAGTTGTATTGGCAAGCACTTTCTCTTGTTGGTTAGGGGGTTGATTTGAGCTTCACCAATTTTACATGGCAGTCTGCAATAGATTCCTCTTCCCTAGAATGGCCAATGACTCCCATAGTGAAATGTTCACACTTTTCCTCTTCATTTTCTCAATGATATTAAATGAGCTATCCTTTTGTTGCCCCTTCCTGACACATTTTTTCTTGCACATGGGTTGTTACAACCAATGCCTGAGTGGATTTCGAAGGTGGCTTGGATTGTCCCCGCATATTGAGATTTGTATTTTGAATGCCAATACCTTGTGAAGCAATGGAGGATTGAGCATCACCTGAGTTTGGTGAATGTCCTTCTCCAATATTTCTCTTCTTGGACCGTGTATTGGTAGCTATACTTTGAGAAGGAGTTTGGTTCATTCCACATAAGTCTTGAGCTTGCCAATTGACAAGCATAGTTTCACTTGGAGGTCCCTCTTGCTGAGCTCCTTGCTACTGATTTTCTTCTTGGCTAGGTTCTTGTGACACACCAACGGTTTGCACCATCAAAGCCTAATTTAGTGCACCATTGAAACACATCGATTGATTATGTGGCTGATTGCATGGGAAACACCAATCATATTCTTGTGCCATGTTATTCTGTCTTTGGAACCAATTCCCTTGATGTTGAAGTTGTGTTTGGATCATATGACCTAAAAGGTCTAGCAGCTTGAGGTTGTCCTTGGTGTTGATTCTAAGTTACAACCTAGGCTTGTGGTCTATTTTACTGATACGAGGGTCTAGCCTGATATTGAGCTTGAGGTTGATATGGCCTAGAACTCTGAGCTGCTATCTTTATCTTTTGATGGTTACTAACTCATTCCCCAAGTTTTGAAGTTGTTTCATAACTTCCTAAAGCTCCTTTGAGGTGTTAGATGATGAAGTGGAGGCTTTAACTGAACTTTGACTCCTGGGAGTGGGTATAGGAGCTAATGTGGGTGTTTGGCTGGTACCTAGGTTACCCAATTCGGGGTATAGGGGCATGGATGGCCTAGGAGAAAGTTTTCCAGCTTGAATTAAATGATTCTCAGCTCCTATGGAAAGGCTATAGGCTGCAGGTAAGGTTGTGCCTCCCATTGACTAAATCATTAAAGCAATATCAAAATTTAAAGATCTAAGAAAGTATAAGAAGGCACCTTCATTAGTGGGCTTTACTACTATTGGAATTATGTCCCAGTGCATTTGAAATCCATCAACCGCTCATTCGAGCTCTCTTGATTGTTGTTAGTTGTTCCAACGAGGGATAAGTTATCTCCTCTTTCTCCAAAGTGTTCGTGAAGAGGCAGAACAAATGGTGCCAAGATTGAATAGAGCCTATTTCTAGGCTCCTGAACCATTGTGAAGCCTTTCCCTTGAGTGAAGAGGCTAGCAACTTGACTACAATGTCCATCTCAGTGATCTCATGGATTGTACAGACACTTGCAATGTCTTGAACGTGGTCACCAAGAGAATTTTGGGTTTCTCTAGTGAAATATGGGATGCTCTTTAGTGCTTACCGGAGGGGTTTTGTGCATTTAGAGCAAGTGGGATGATGCCGGTGAAATTGAAATAAGGATTTGGTCATTTGTGCCATCTGATCGGCTTGAGCACCCTTCTTGATTGAAATAATAACCTACTAGGAGGAGGTGTTGATAAGGCTCTATTTGGTGGAGATAGAGACCACTTTGGGATCTTCTTCCTCTTCTCCTTTTGTCTAGAGACAAGTGTATGTGTACAAACTATTCTTCTTCTCTGGTTCTTGACATTTTTTTATCCTTCTCATGAACTTGGGAAACTTGGACTACTAAAACCAGTGGATTATGTCCCTTTTGGAGTCACCAAATGTGCGAGTTCTTAAAATATTATTAAAAGCTAGAATCATAGTAAGTGCACATCAATCTTACTGTGATAAAGATGGAGACTTCTATGTCCCACTAGGCTTGCCAAAACTATTAGTGCAAAATCACAGGCACCCCCAAATGATTCGTCGGATCTACTTTTAAAGGCGATTCATTTGGCATGATTTGCATAACATTGAGTTTCTCCCCAAAGTTTGGGACTTTGCAAATGGAAAAACTCTCAAAATTAAAAGGTGGTTCCTATTCCTCTATTTAGGTGCATACGTGAAAACTTGCGGAGGAAATGTTCCTAAACCTAATCTAAGTTTTACCAAGGAGACATGGATAAAAGGAATACAAGAAATCAAAACTAAGCTACTGAGGTGATGCAACAAAGGAATGATGAACATTAGTTTTGTTGATAGACACAAATGAACAAAATGCATAAAATAATCAAGAGCAGATAACTTGATTTATATTGAAAGAACAGATGAGAGTAAAGGAGACAAGAAAGGATCTAAAATCAATCACAAACATATTTTATTACTCTGCATATTGACACAACACACATTACAAAACAACTAGAAGTCAAGAAACGTGTTGCAATTTAAATGGAAGGTCGAACTCCACGAATTCCTTTGCCATAAGGAAGGGGAGCTGCGAAAAACAAAAGAATGTCCAACCCTTTACAATGAGTCTTGACCACCTTTTATAGATTCAACACGGTGGGAGAAAAATGGGAAGCATCTTGAAGGCCATTAAAGCGGGATCTATTTTTCCCCAACAACCGGATCAGTTCAATTTGATCGACATTTCCTCCTCCTTCAAGGCGTCGAATAAGAAATCGATGCAGTCAAGATAGATTTGGGGGCAGATTTTGTAGGAGGCATTGATAGCAATGGTTGAGCTTGGAACTTTTTTCCTTCTCTCTCTTTCTCCCCTCTATGTTGAATCTATAAAAGTAGGGTCGAGACTCATTGTAAAGGGTTGGAAATTATTTTTTTTTGCAGGCTCCCCTTTCCTTCTGGAAAAGGAATTCATGGAGTTCAGACCTTCCATTTAAATTGTAATATGTTTCCTTCTTGAATCGCCATTCAGCCATTTGTAATGCATTGTATCAATCTGCTGAGCAATAAGATATGTTTGTGATCGATTTTAGATCCTTTCTTATCTCCTTTGCTCTCATCTGGTATTTCAATATAAAATCTGGTTATTTGTGCTTGATTATTGTATGCATTTTGTTGGTTTGTGTCTATCAATAAAACTAATGTTCATCATTCCTTTGGTGCATCACCTTGTAGCTTAGTTTTGATTTCTTGTATTCCTTTTATCCCTGTCTCTTTGGTAAAACTTAGATTAGGTTTAGGAACAAGTCCTCTGCAAGTTTCCATGTATGCACCTAAATAGAGGAATAGGAACCAACCTTTAATCTGGAGATTTTTTTCCATTTGCAAAGTCCCACACTTTGGGGAAAAACTCAATGTTATGCAAATCACGCCAAATGAATCTGTGTCTTAAAAAGCAAATCTGGCGACTCATTTGGGGGTGCTATGATTTTGCACTAATAGTAATAATTTGAAAATCTAAGTCTATTTAGGCCTCCAAAAATATCCTCATTTTATTTTAATGTAATCTAACTCATAATAATGAAATAAGGTAATTAATACATTCAATAACCTAACGAGACATCTACTCAACATAATACCAAACGATACTTGTGCATTTGTAAGTTGTCAAAGGAAGCTAACACATTAAAATAGATTTTGAAAGAACCGTTTCTTTTTTATATGACCTTTTTATACAATCAAAATGCGCATGTTCACTAACATATACAAAAGAATGAACTCACCAATCTGCCATTCCTTATTTTCTCAACACCCACAATCAAAGCATTCTTTTTTACACACAAGAAACTACTAAATTAAGACCCCTTTTTGTAATACAACAAGTAAGACAATAAAGAAAAACTGACAAGATTTGGTGATTCAACATCCAATCATTTCCTTAAACCTTCTTTTCAAACATGAAATATAAAGCAACTTTCCATCCATGACCCAAGCTTATCAATATTCTTTTACAAGGATATGAGAGTACTCATATATTTTATTATGCAAGGTCTATAAACATACATAAGGGCTAGAACAAGATTTTATTCCATCGTGCAAGAATAAAGATGAAAATTTAGCAATGTTTATTATCAAAGGAGGATCAATGCTTATTCTTCAAACACAACCATACAAACTCCTCATCAAATAAGGAGCAACTCAACAAATAATACAACATTATTTTTCTACAAGATACAAATAAATCCTAATATGGGAGACTACAAAAGACTTTATAACAACTATACAAGAACCAAGTGGAAAATCTTTCCCCAAAAGTGGGAAAGTAACATGAAAAGTCTCCAATTATTCTCCATCAATCTTCAAGCTAAAAATATGCATGGTTTCCATTCCATAAGATCATCAAATCACAAGGAGATAGGTCATGGTTACCTCCCGAACCTATTGGCATGATTACATTCCATCTCCAATGTATGGAGGACATGCTAGCCTCCCTCCAAGACCATGGGAGAAAGAGAATACATGCCTCATTTTTTCACAAGTGAATAGGGTAGGGGAAAAACATATACAAGCACATTTTCACACATACACTAAAACAAAAATCGAAGAACACACAAGGGAGAAGGTCCATGTTTTCCCCCAAAATGGGGAAGAGTGGTAAGAAACTAATGTGAAGTCAAGTGGTGAATCCAACCATAGGAAAAAAAATTAAAACTCCATGCAACCTCCTTATCTCTCTAAAAACAAAATCCCTCCTTATCTCTCCAATCCATGCACAGAGCCTCCTCCTTGGAAGGATTTTAAAACAATTAAGATTTCCTTTCCAAGGATAGGGAAAGAAGTTAAAACCATATGAAAATCTTTCCCTGCATCAAACCATATGAGGGAAGGAATAAAGAGAACCATCATGACTTGCCCATCAAGCCATGTGGTGAGAAGGTATTCTTCCCTCTTCCCCAACACTCCAAAATCCATCACAAGAATGATGGATGGAGAAAAAAGACAATAAAAAATTTCCACATACACAACCATAATCCACATACAACAACACAAACAAAACACCATTTTCATTTCATAAACATAAGCTATTGTTTATAAGTTTAAAATAGAAGAAAATTAAGGAGGCCTACCTCAAACAATCTCTCCAAAACTCTAAGCAATCCACAATCCAAAGCTCTAAGCTCCACAAGCAGACCCAAAATCTCCAACACTCAAAATGCAAAAATGACCAAGAATTCCCAACCCCTCTCCATGAGGGAATAAACCAATAAACAGATCCCCCAAATGAGAGGGTGAAATGTGTCACCCTTCTCTTCTCCCCACACAAAGATTCCAAAAACAAAAAGAAGAATAAAAAAGCTCTCATTTCAGAGGTAAACTCCAAATTACCCTAAATGTGATTAAAATCAAAACCTCTACAACTTTTTATACACACAAAAACCAACTCACTTACAAGAAAGTGATGTGTGAGTGGTCAAATGGAAGGAAACTCCCATTTGGCCTTGAAAGAGACTCCTACCCATAGGTAGGGTCTAAGGGTCCTTTTCAATAATAGGGAGGGTCCCAAAATGAAAAGTGATCACCAAAATTACCACTTTTAGCCCAAATCCGAGTTTGGGCTGAATAGCCTAAGATTTGAGGTGGTGGGGCCCACCCAAGTGGCACTTAGGTGGTCCTATACCTCAAACAACCACTTAATTTACCTTAAACACAAATTAGCATAATTAAAGACCACTAGATCCCTAAAAATCTCAATACAACTAAATAAATTACAAACAATAGAAGTTTACAAGTAAGGATCACCCATGGTGCCCAAATGGAACATGAAACAAAAATAAGGTTTCACACAATAAAAATGGTGAGGACTCGACCCAATCAGCCACTTTTGCAAACCCAAAGTGTAGCCACTGAAACCCATGTTGTCCGTGCCACGTAATTTGCACACTCATTATAAACATTAAACATACATGCCCAAAAAATATATAAATTAAACAATCTAAATAAATCATACACGATAAATAACTCTAACTATACCAAACCATGTTAGTATGAAATGATTAGCACTAACATATACATCCATAGTAGCTCAAAAATATATTAACCATCCAAACAACACATGGCGACATCCAACTAGCCATTTTAATCCAAATGATAATCAGGTATATAACAAAACTATAAGTAAATCCATCACATGTGAAATGAATTCAACTAGATAACATAATATGTTGATATTCAAAATCATAACATGTAAGATCTAATAAGTAACCACAATACTAGCTTGGCGCTAGGCACCTAAATCACACAAGTGTCGTCAAACGAGCCATAATAAAAAAATATAGTAATCAAATGAAGCTAAAGTCCATGTCCATCATCAATAAGTAATGAGTCAACAAAGAAACTATGGTAAGAATAGGTTGGAACTACATAAGCTCAAGTAATTACATGAAAATAGGTGATGCAAAAAAAAATCATCGATAATTGACTCCCTCAAGTTAGTCATATGAGCAATAGGTAGATTTTATCTTCTAATCAATGTTTGTTATTCTTCTATTCCATTGAATCAATTTTTTCGATTGGAAGATGTTTATTTTGATAAATAAGACATATCTACATGATTGGAAATTTAGAAATAAAAGGTGGTAATTAAATGCATGCATGTCCCACGCCTATTCTATGGATCATATTGTTCCTACCTAAATAATATCTAATATATGTGCTTCACTTTATCGTCTCGTTCTCACATGCATTATTTATGTGAGTGCAATTTGAGCTTAAAGGGGCCAAAATTAAAAATGGTGAAAATTCAATAGGTTTCATGTTCGAAACCCAACCACACTAGTTGCTTCTTGTTTAACTTCATAGGCCTACTTTTAAGTTTTAAGCTTGAGTTATCACAATAAAAATAGGTGATGTAGGAATAATCATTGATAATTGATCATCTCCAATGAATTTTCATATGAGTGGTAGGTAGATTTTATTTGTGAATCAAGGTTTGTTATTCTTTATTTCACTTCTTTATGGCATTAAGGTTTTTGATTGGATGATGTTTAATTTATTATATAAGATGGAGATATGAATGGAAAGTTGGAAATAAAAAGGTGGGAATTAAAACCTTGATTTTCCTACACATATTCCACGGCTTAGATTGTTCCTATCCAAATAAAATATGATATTTGTGCTCTACTTTATCATCTCAATCTCATTCACATTAATGACATGTATGAAGATTTTGCTTAAAGATATAAATATAACAAGTGGAAAAAATCCAAATGGTTCCAGGTTCAAAACCAATTGCAATGCTTACTTTTTATTGCATTTTATTTCCCTCTTTTAGTTTTAAGCTTGAGTAATTATGGAAAAATAGGTAATGTATGAACAATCATCGATAATTGTGCCCCTCTAGTTTGAGCTTGAGTAATTGCGAGAAAATAGGCAATGCAAAAATAATCATTAATAATTGGCCCCTCTAGTGGTTGGTCATATAAACGACAGATAAATTTTATATGCCAATCAAGATTTATTATTTGTTTATTTTATTGTTTATAGCGTCATCTTTTTCGATTGGTCAACGATAAATTTTTAGATAAGAATTAGACATGAATATAAAATTGGAAATAAAAAAGTTTTAAATTAAATACCTACATGTCCTACACCTAGATTTCGTGGCTTAGATTATTCGTACCCAAATGATATCTTCTACGGAGAGGGACTAGTAATTATAATGGGTCTAATAATTTTGATAGTTATTGAGACCCTAACCCCAATTATTATTTGTTCTTTACTTCAATATCATTGTGAATAAAGAAGTTATAATTTTAGTGTGGGCCCTATCATTATCATGGGAAGAAAATACCAAACATTTAGACCTTTTCAACACAACTATTAGTCCTTTGACCCAATTATTACACATCACGTATTCTCCAAAATTTTGGAACATAATATAATAATTAACTACTTTCATAAAAGTTTACATAATATAATAATATAATAATTAACTATTCTCCAAAAAGGGTGCACAAAAGTCAAATTTTGATATCCATTGAATCTTAACTACCCCATGATGTCATTTTTGAATACTATATTATTTTCCATTATTGAGTGCACCATTAGCCACATTAAGTGCATTTAATCCAAATCCTTTAAATTTTTGTCCAACCTACATGGATTTGTATATGAAGTTTGAAAATTCAAAACTTATAAGCCTTTCCATCATAACAATGAGACATCATAATTGACCATTTTGAATTTTAATCTTCCCAATGACTTGACTAGATGAAAATACAATCCATGTCAACATGTGTAGACACAAAATAACTACTATTCATATGATTCCTATGATTCCTAACCGAGAAAACTAGTAATTAACAGATTATCTTTGGCCTTTTGTATGTGTTTCTTATTTTGTATTTGGTCTTACACACTCTAAAACCCAATTTGAAATTTACTTTCTCATCTTTTTGACCTCGAGACACCAACGCCCACCAATCGCCATTTCCCTCATCCCCATGGGCGCCCCTAACCTATTTCTACCTTACTCACTCTTTTTGGGCCTCTTTTATCTTTTGGGAATATTATTTTCTTATGGGGTAGCCTTCTAGTTTTCAATTACAAAATTCAACCAAATTAATCATTTAAATACATATTTATGTGATCAAAATAAAGGACCAAGCTCTAAACATTGCTATCTATCACCTAAGTTTGCATCCAACTGCATCCAAAGCACTCAAAGGAATCCATCTAGAATCCATTCAAGGGACAAGGGAATTCATTTTTGCGTGAATTGCATAGGAATGGTAAGTTCATCATTTCCTCCACGCATGTTATACATTGTTACATTCTAGATCTATCCCACTATTAAGTGCAACTTGCACTAAGGAATCTGAGGGAACGATTATTTCACACACTCACAAGAAATACATGGAGTCTGAGATGTAGTGAAGTGCTCAATTGTAAGTTCACTCAGTTGGGTGACCATCGGGGTCAATCGACTCCCATAATACATCTTTATTTTTGGATTTGATGCGTTTTGTGGGTTTTTTAGGTAACCATCTATTTTAAAGGCTACATGTACATCCAATGATCAAGGTGCAACATATAGGTGACCAATAGCGAATATCATTGACACTTGTGTGACACAAGAAAAATCATATTCTGACCATATGTGTAGTCACAGGCGCATAGTAGAGGTCTCGGCACCTAAGTGCCCTAGTCGCCTTGTCGATAGTTCCGGATTTTAAGCTACACAGTTGTGATGGTCTTCCCCTTTTATTCATCCTTTTTCCCAATATCACTAGTCTCAGATCAAGTGCAAATTAGCCAAGTCATTCTCTCTCTTTCTTGCACTTAGGGTTTCATATTTTATTATCTTATTACTTGTGTCAAATTTTATCTAGAAATTGTTCTTTATTGTTTCTATTGGTTATTTTATAATTAGGGTTTAGCATAAGTCTAGTTTTGTTAAATCATTTGGTGAACCCACTCATTCAAACCCTAACTTTTGAGAATGCGTCGGTACATATCTCCTTAGAATTTATGGATAAATATTCCTATCCTTCTTTCACCCCAACTAAGGTTTTTGGCATGGTTACTTATCATTGTTGATTTCATGCAAGTTTGTACTCAAGACAATCCTTGTTGAATCTCTCCTATAGCTGATCCATCCATCAATGTAGTCAATACACGTCAAACTCATCTTTCTGGCTCCACCGGATTCCATTCCACCACCAATTTATTCTATAGTGTCTACCACCACCTTTGGGTTATGACATCATTGAGCGAGCTTAAAAATACACTGCAAAATTTTCTATTTATGATATTTTACGTAGTGCACCTAATTCTCTTCATACATTTGTTTCATCCAAATTGAAAACAATAATTCACCCGTGTCCTTCACACATCTTATTCAATCTCTCAAAAATATGCCATATGCTTTATATCATTTAGTAATGAGTATATACCTTCATCTCGCGATGAAAATCCATTTGCACCTTTTTTTTTTATATCATCGCTACTATCAAAGCACCATTTGCATCAAGCATGTACTCATTGACAATGGACCTGGTATAAATTTATGTATACATTCCCTCCTCATGAAAATCTAAATTACTAATAATCTAATTACTAAAAACTCTACTCTCATCTATGGCTACGATTCTATTGCTTGCACATGTATAGGTACTATCACTTTACTTATAAAAGTTGGGCCTAAGATTGCTCCTACGGTATTCTTCATTATCGATGACTCATTTTAGTTTAATATTTTCTGGGTAGATCATGGATTCATGTAATACACATTGTCCCTTCTAAAATTCATCATTGTGTGAAATTCTTACATGATGGCTATGAACATACTATTATTGTTGACCCTGATCCATTCAAGTTTTTTCAATCATATCTTATTTCTCTATCATATCCTATTCCATATAGTAATATTGTACCTATAATATTGGAAAATCTAGTGCTCCACATCCTTCTTCCACCTCTGTAAGCATACCATCCATTCCCACTCATACTATTGATATCATTTCACCCACTTTGTCTACTCCCATAGCTACCACTATTCCGCCTATCGAGAATCCTCTTGCTCCTACATCTGGCTCCACTCCTACCAATATTCTTGATATTGTTATTCAACATGAAAATTCCAACACTTATGTTTTTGATGATGAGGTTGATTCCGTAGAGCTTAATGATAACAAACTTTGCAATCTTAACTTTACTCCTCTCGAGATAGACAAGTCCTACTTGATGACACTTATTGCTATTATATCGGTGAATATCAATTAAAGAAACCCCATATTTCTACTAATGATATGATACTTTTCATGGGTCTTTCCATACATTGGACATCATACCATCTGCCTCATCTCACTTTGCCTCGACGCTACCTCCTTTCACATGCACTCTCTTCATACATAATTCTTATTGGCCTCATATTCCATTTGATCCCACTTGCTCGACACCATTTGCATATATGATTGCTTGGCCAAAATTGGATTCACACTTGATTATCTCCACCCACCACCTCATTCTCCTCACCTTTATCATGAATGCATCTTTTTACTACTTTTATGGCCTCCAGGTCTTCCATTTATCATTTTCCAGCACGCACTTATTGCACTTCTCCACTCACACTTGGGCAGTCTTGGTTTGATTACATTGGTGGAACTTTGGATCCTAATCACACTAGTATCACATTTCCCATGCCTTTTGGCTGCATTTCTATTTGCAATTATTCATATCTCTAAACTACAATCAAAATATCACACATTGTTATGCACACGGTTTTCCATAACCACCTTTCACTAATGAAGAATATGTAATGGGCATGTACAATCTACGCCATAATGGCTCTTTATATGATCAACCTCATACTATTTCTTACCAAGTTTCTGATCTAGCTCTGTTTGGCTTTGACCATGACAATGACAATCTCCTAAACAATGTTACTTGATTCTTCTCTACATAATACACTTGGGGGCATCATGCTTACTTCCCCCTTCTAGCATCATCCTTTTTATACCTTCTCCAATATCATGCTCTATGATTCATACTTTCTATTTCTAATAAATATTAAACATTTTGATACACTTTGTATCGTCACTACCCTATGACGCACTCTATTCCCATGGCTCATACTCTACTACCGAGGGTCTAAGTCTTAAATTACCCTCACACCTTTCTACATTTCCCGCTCCACACTTCATGATACATCTTTCCAGCATACACTTTCAAACCATTACCCTATAACACACTCTAGTTACATGGTTCATACTCAACCTGTTGATGGTCTAAATCTAAAATTAACCTCACCTTATTCACTCTTCACACTTTGTGCTTCTAGATCTATATTTCTAGCATCTTCTCTCATACCATTTCCCGATGGCACACTCTTATTCTGTGGTTCATTTTTAAGCTGTTGAAGGGTATTTAATAAATAAACCTCATCTCATACATACACATCCGTTGGGGGCATGTTTCTCTATCACATTTACACACTGTATACAATTCCATTTCACTCATTCACAACATATTGCATATCTTGTTTGCACATACTCTTGCATGTTTCTACTTATATGTACACTTTTTTCATGCTAGATGGATACTTAGTATGTCATTATATTTTCTATATACACATGTGTGTTCACATGGTATTTTTATTTAATGTAGATATTATATATCTCTCTACACGCAACAATGATGCTTGGCACAATACCTTTTACTAGTCCCATTGAGGCTCCTAGGGTCATCTACTTTCTCACACATCGGAAGTGTTATTTTTCCATTATATACTACTTCATATTCTTACTAGCACATACCTTTACATTGATACATACACATATTGACATAATTTTTATCTTTCTAACATTCTAATGAGTGCTTCATGTGTAGTATTTTCTTTGCAAGACTATATGCCACCATGGTTTTCTGATTTATCTTGCTTGTTATTATTTTTCATTGTATCTATTGTTTGTGGGCTATTCCCTTTGTCTTGTGTGCATATTTTATACTTTTGGCCTCATTCGGACACTGATTGTCTTGTGACATTGTGAGCGATGTGCCATGTCTCGAAACCCACATTTTGATATTTATCTTGTCCTCTTTCTTATCTAGTACATTGTCTTCTATATGCATGTTTTCTTTCATTTCAATAGCACATGTTTCTAGCCATCTTGTTTCCATGTGCCTGGTTTCTACCATGGACATCCCCTCCCCTCTACGGTTTAGCTTAGTTTCAGTGTCCTCTCCTTTGGATCAAATGCTCATATCAGCGTCACATGCACCCCAAATAAGGGGCATATACATTTGTTGAATCAGTCACCCCACATAACATCTCATAGCTACAGTTCATATATGTACACTATATAATCAACACATGATATAGTTATAGAAATGACCCAAAATTTGACTTGGGTCCTCGGTTCAAACTGAGACACCAACACCCGGATGCATACACTAGCGCTTTCGAACACTCCTAAAATCCCCTAGGTGCCTATGTCCCTGGGGTAGTTACAATCACTTTATCGGATCATCATAGAATATGACGATTACAGAGGATCGGCGTTGGCCTCGAGAATAGAAAATACAGTCAATCTCCTACAATCATTTCAATTGAAAAATAATTCGAACAATTTGGTATAACTCGGGACAATATGGAATAGCACGCTATGTACCATCTGTAGTGGTGCTTTTTCAAGAAGTAGTCATGGAAGGAGAGTAACACTAGACCTCTCCCCAACACTCTTCTCTCTTGGCATGAGATCGCCGAAAAAACTCACTCTTGGCATGAAATCGCCAAAAATCTTGCATTCAACATGAGATTACCCATAAAAATTTCTCTTCTACAACATTTCAGGACATTTTCTATCATTTTCACTCTTCACAAATCAGGTGCACACTTTCCTTTTTACACATTTTCACATACTTTTACATACTTATGCAAAAAAATTATATACACATATTTGACTACTTCTTCGCTCTTCTTTTGCAGGTTCATCCTTAATATGCAAAAAGAAGCATCCCTACATCAAGAAAAAAAATAGGTATAACATGGTACAACATAATACGCTTCACCCCTAGGGTCACTTCCTCTTTCTTAGTTTTCATGCTTCATTTTTATCACTTCACGCTTTCACTTGTCTCTTCGACACGCTATCGCCATCACACTCTATAGGAACAAAAGGTACACATATTCTAACTACTTTATGTTATCAAGTATTCACTCAACAACATAAATTGGGGGCAAATATAGACACAAAATCACGCACTTGGGTACATTTCTAAGTCTTAAAAACATACTAGTATTTATATGATTCCTAAGTGAGAAAACTAGTAATTGAAACTATCTTTGACCTTTTATCTCGTTTCTTATTTTCTATTTGGTCTTACACACCCTACAACCTAGTATGTACTTTACATTTTCATCTTTACAAACTCGGACACCAATGCCCGGCTAGGGCGCCAATGCCTGGCGCCCTCGCCCCTCGGGCGCCCTTAACTTTTTCTAAGTTACTCGCTCTTTTTGGGCCTTTTTATCTTTTGAACATCTTATTTTCTTATGGGTCAACCTTCTAGTTTTCAATTACAAAATTCAACCAAGGGAATCATATAAATACATAGTTATGTGATCAAAATAAAATATCAACATCTAAGCATTATTATCTATCACATAAGGTTGCATCTAAAGGCATATAAAGCACTAAAAGGCATCCATCCACAGGGGGTTCATTAGTAAGGCAATATCCTAGCATGTTCATCCCTATTGAGGTAATTAAAATGATAAAAGAAAATTCAATATACCGATAGACATTAGGGGGTGGAAGGGTTTAATTTATTAATATATTAAACCAGGTATTGGGGGTAGGTTAGAGGGATGGGCTAAAGAAGAGGTAGGTTCAATTCTAATACAAAATTAAAAAAATTGAACCCTAGTTTCTAAATCTAAATACCTTAAAATTGTAAAAGGCTCGTGTCATAAAGTTATATTATAATTTCTTTTGAATAAGGAAATCTGAATTAGGAGATTCTTAAGAAATAAATAATAAGATGGTAGAAAACTAGGATTGAGTATGTTTTTCAACACAAATGATATTATTTCACCATATTAATTATTTGAAGAAATATTGATAAATGGTTAAAGCTTAACATTAAGGTAATTGGTAATAGGTCTTAAATGGCTTCAAACTCTCTTTCTATAGAAAAGGCATATTAAGAAAATAATAATTGAGTGGGAAACATGATATATTTTTGTTTGATATATTAGGGTATAAATAAAAGGGGTAAATAAAATTGTAATGGAAAAATGGGTAAGTAAGGTACATGAAAAATATAAGGGGTATTTTCATTATAATAATATAATGGGAGGGGGTATTATCAATTAAATAATTAGAGGTAAAAACTAACATTAAGGGTATTATTTAATACCCTTCGAATGAATGTGATATACCATACTTTTACTAAGTGAACCCCACGTACATCCATATAACATCCATTCAAGGAAAAGGGACTGCATACACTACATAGGAAGGGGAATTTCATCATTTCATCCACTCATGCTATACATTGTTACATTCTAGAACTATCCCATTATCAAGTGCAACTTCACTAGGGCATCCTAGGGCATGATTCTTTCACACACTCAGAAGAATTACATGGAGTATGAGATGTAGTGTAGCACTCAATTATAAGTTCACTCAGTCGAGTGACCACCGAGTCATCATTTGCCCATATAGCATCTTTGTTTTTTGGATTTGATGCGGTTTTGTGGGTTTTACATATGAACATCTATTTTGCAGGTTATAGGTACATCCAACGATCAAGGTGCAATATATAGGTGACCAACAATGAATAATAGCGAAACTTATGTGACACAATAAAAATAAGATTCTAACCATCTTTCCAGATACGAGCACCCATTAGAGGTCTCGGTGCTTAGTGCCCTCACCCCATGCGAAACCCTAGTCCAAGTATTATTTGATAGTTCAGTTTTACTACGGTGCACGCTCATCAATTTTCCCAATCTGCACTGATTTTGGATAGAGTGCAAATTATCTAAGTCCTCTCTCTTTCTTGCACGTAGAATTTCATATTTTATTATCTTATTACTTGTGTCAAATTGTATCTAGCAATTGTACTTTATGGTTTTTATTAGTTACTCTTGTAATTAGGGTTTAACATAAGTCCATTTTTATTAAATAAACATGTGAAAGCTAATAGAATGCATGTGCACACACCACAAATAAGTTATCTTTAAAAACATCCTAAATTTCTGACTATAATTACATTTCATAATAAATTATTAAGATTTGGAGTTTATCTTTAGCAAAGATAGAGTCAAAATCAACAGATTACAAGTAAGCACTAATACGTATTTTAATTTCTAATATTTTTATCCTAATTTTTAAATATTGTAAATTCCATGATGGATAGGAAGCTTTGTAATGCTATTAATATTGTAAATATGATTGAAGGTTTACTATAAATGCCATAATGTAGTAGAATTTATGGAATGGTTTAATATTGCAACTATGATTTAACATTTACTTTAAATATTGTAAATGTCATAATTCATTCAAGCTCTATATTTGTTATTAATTTTACACCCAAGTTCCTTTTATTTCTTATCTATTGTTGATATGTTATGGAGGTTCTCTTTGGTCCTTTTAAGTTGCAGAGTGAAACTCTTGCAATTCTTACCACTTTAGTATTTTTAGCCTAAATTATAAGATCTTTAAGTTGAAACTACTAAAGTACTGAGGGGTCATGTAATATTGATGTATAGGTTAAAACTCCTAAATTGGAAATATAATCATGAAATAGAAGCATGTTGCACTAGAATGTAGAAGAAGAAGCTGGTAAGACATCATTTGATTTTGATCGGGGATGAAATATTTACACATTGTGAGAGAAAATTTGAATGTAAACACACCTCATTTCTAAATTTTTACTTCAATCATGCACCTCTTTTTAGCTTGTATGTTTATGAGACTTATATAAAATCTACAACTTCTTTGATTGAGGGACAAGTTATTAGATTATTATTGCATTGCACCTCTTTACACTTTACTAGTTTCTGCTCATAGATCCCAGTGCAAGGATGTTTCTTTTGAATGAAAAATAACTCACTCCTAACATGTTATTTCATTCATGTACCTCTTTCAATTTTTAGCACACACATTTATGATATTTAAATAAAATATATAGCCTCTCCGATTGAGGAGCAAGTTATTGGCTATATATTTCCTTGTAACTTTTATCACTTTATTTTCATATAATACATTAATTGTATATTTTAAATATCCAATTGTATATTTTAAATACAAAAAGTAACCAATCAAAATATTTAAGAACCTTTATTGTTGCATGCACCACATATTATTTTTGGTTAGAGATTGAACAAAGTAAACACACAATAGTTTCTCAAAAACTAACACAATAATTAAATCGAAATCTTATCCATATGAGATATCTAATAGAGAGAGAGAGAGAGAGAGAGAGAGAGAGAGAGAGCTTAGTTACATATAAATAATATAAGGTGATCCTAGTATGAAGGAGTCAAACTTGACCATGGATTCCAAAAATCTCTCAAACTTCCAATTATCTCTCCACCTTTATTTTCTCACGCTCATCCCATTATTCTCTCCAACCTACCAATCTATCTCGTGATTTGTTTATCAAAAATTCACATATTACTTACAATATTATTTCACTCACACACTAACTAAATTATTATTAATGAGTTTAAAACACATAATAATAATATTACATTTATTTTATAAATTATCTCAACCACGTGAGCACTAAGAAATAAACAAGGTAATATCTCAGTAACTTTCCCCCTTTAGTGCGAACATGGGAGAAGAGAAAACATCCTAGAATTGTTGCTCCCTAAAGACACTTTGCTTAGACCACGTAACGAATCACGTCCAGTTGTCTCATCTACCCTCATAAAGGCATAGTTCCTAAGTTGAATCCATGGGATCATTCCTAAACCATTGTTCCCAAACTCCCGAATTGCGAATCCTCCAGTTCCTAGAGCTCACAAACTAGCTAGACAACCATCCATATTGATTTTACCACCTGTAATCGTTTTGTGCCCTTGAAATTCTGATTCTTAGGTATATGTGTATTTCCCAAATTCATTATAGAGGTTTAATTGAACACACGAACCAATACTAGAGCTCTGAAATGAAACACAACACAACAGAACAAAAAAACAATGAAAACAAATTGAAAATATGCCACTAAAAGAGCTATGTGGCCCTGTTACTAGCTACTGATGAGAGGTTAGTCATTGAACTCCTTCCTCCATTTCCTCCTGCCTCCATCATAATGTTACTTAGTTATTTAATATATTATGGACTTAAGGCTCATTTTCATGAAACCCCCTCACGTTTTTAACAAATTGAGTGAACTTTGGATTCCCAGAAAATACATTCAAAAGGTGTTTTAACTCACAAGATGATCATTTGACACTGACACTTACAATGAATATTTCATTAATGGTATAACGACAAAAATATGATTTTTACAACGACTTACAATACACTTTTACAACAAAATATTATGACAATTAAAAAGTAATATGACGATTTTAATTGGTGAGAACAATATACTGATGACACATTAATGTTTTAGAAACTTAATATTTTAAAACATGACACTAAGTGAATTTTTGACTTTTTGGATTTTGATTACAATAAATACAAAAACTAATATAAAATTTAATAATAACAATTCATTAATTACTAGAAAAAAAAATTTAATTACTAAATTCTAACATAGTTATTTATCTATTATTAAAATTTTAAACTTTTAGACTAAAATAAATTACGGTGGCTTTTCTCATGATACACAAATCTATGATTGAAAACGTGGATTTTTAATATGGACACATATAAATGGATATTTAACAATAGACTTGATATAACACACATAATTTTATGAAATATGTATTCATAAAAAGGTGGAAAATATGGATCTACAAAATATTGTTAAAGTGTTCCACTTGATAATAGAAGAATTTGATAAAACATGCTTGTTTTGACAAATCTTCAGATTTATACTCGATTCAAAGGTGTATGTGATTCATAAAATCATGTGGATGTTAATAAGATTTAAAAGGCGTTAGAATTTTCTTTTTGATTTGTACCCATAGGCAATATGCGCAAAACAGATCCACGTGTGAAGGAACAACAATACGCCAAGTAGATATATGAGTTCTCAAATCTTTTCACTTGTAGGTGAATGTTACGATATGTTGAGGTTGTATATGAGGTTATATAAATCTCCTTAAAATTCCAATGGATGAAGGGAATAACTCCAACTCTAAACCATGTCCTTTAATGTTCAATAACACTCATCAAAGATTAAACACATTTCATAGACTCTCATTAGGACACCCCCTTTCTCTAATACCAAATATAATTTTTGATTAGATATTAAAAAAATAAACACACAATAATTTCTCAAAAACTAACACAATAATTAACTCTGAAATTTTACTCATACGGGATCTCTATTAATGAGAGAGAGAGAGAGAGATGTTACATATAAATAATATAAGGTGATCCTAATATGAAGGATTCAAACCTTACCATGGATTCAAAAATCTCTCAACATTCCACTTATCTCTCCACCATTATTTTCTCACACTCATCCCATTATTCTCTCCAACCTACCAATCTATCCATGAGTTGTTTATCATAACTTCACATATTACTTACAATATTATTTCACTCACACACTAACTAAACTATTGTTAAAGAGTTTACTGACTAATAATAATATTATTACATTTTATTTTATAAATTAGATCAACTATGTGAGCGCTAACAAATAAACAAGGTATCATCCGTAAAACCACATTTAATGCAATTGCCACCACCACCTCCCACATCCCATCACCAATAATTTTGATTCAAATGACATAACACACCATTTCAATATTATTACCTAATCCTTAGCATTGAATATTGTTTCATTCTTATCTAATGTTGGTTTCTTTATACTTCCTCATTACACTTGATTACATATATTATATGCATGATATCTTTTGAGATAGCAAGATTCACACATGTGTCTTGTTCACCACCGACATATCTTGCTTCATGTGTTTTTCTCACTACTTGTGATGTTTTTATCATTGATTGAGATAATTGTTCACTAGACATGCTTGTTACTTTTGTCTTTGACCTCCTTTCCTTGTTTTTCTTGTCACACCATTGATGTCCCATGTTTATGGTTATATGCCTTTCTTGTGTGGCATTTCTTCTCTTGTATGTGTCCTGCGTGTCATGATTGTCTTGTGACACCATGGGTCTTCCATGTTTAGGACTCTATGCCTAGATGTGACTCCTCTATGTATGTTATTACTCTCACTTGACCAATTATAGGTCTCTCTTTGATAGTTTTATTATACATGCATTATTTATACCATTGTTGTTTTTGTTATTATTTGTTATTTTTTACACTCCATGCTCTCCACCATGCACAACCCTTCTTGCGGGAACATGTTTTCAAAAGTGAACACCACTTTTACATTCCACATTCTCCTACGTATTATCAGCTATACAATACATAGGTACACATCTATTCTTTTGAGATGCACACTCAACTTATTTATCACCCGAGCCTCAAAAAAGTGGAAATTCATCGGGATGTATTCTACACTTACATGTAGATTTATGGGTTCGAGCACAAATTTTCATATGGTGCAACTCATTATAAAACATCTCCAAATACATACATTTTACAAAAATTGAAAAATTTCAAAACCATGTACAAAATGGTTAGGATTGTATAGATTTTCTTGACCCTACTATGTATTTCTATCCCGATGGAAGTTACACTACATTTTGCTACAATTTTAGATTTCCACTTATGGATATAAGTTTATGGCATAATTTTGTACTCATTGAAATAGTTCTAAGTAGTTTACGGGGGGTATGAATATTTCACTCCTCCATTTTAGTACTCATTTATTGTTATAAAATATAGGGTATTAAGGGCATAAGTCTCCTTCTTCATCATCAATTCAACATCTTACAAACTCCTATTCAGGATGTGTGCCATAAAGAGATAACATGGGGGAACCCATCATCTTTTATACTTTGTGTGGTTTATAAATACAAAATTTATCATAGATCCTTCTACAATGGTGTGGTCTACGGGGTTATGAATTGTATAGAAATAACTACATTCTTCATATGCAGTCTTTCCTATCCTCTTTCGAAGTGGAAGATATCAAGGTTACTAAAAATTTTGATACATAGTATTCTTCCTTCACATGGTGCTTTGGTACCTCTCTCTTCTTCTCTCTCTACCTTGTATTTGGTGTGGGGTTGCATGCACCCAATACTTAAATATATCCTTTGGCACAATTGGGGAATAATCACACCCAATCCTTCAAAACGTTCAATAATGCAATCTAAATCTCAAACTTCAAGTAAATAATGAGATCTCTCCCTTCACAGAATAAACAAGTGTATTCCATCCATGTTTTGTATTTATTTATTTCACTTTGTGCAATCTCAAATTCTTTATTTACATTTGAGATATAGTTAAATTTCAACTATGGACATTGACTACACTTTGTGTTGCAATTTTCACCATGGAGTTTGTCAACACCAACCCATGTTGACATTATAAACTCCAAGACAAGACAAATTGTGTCTACACATTTAGGTATCTTATTTTTTAAGCATGTAATTTTGATTTCATACTTAAAAAGGGGGATGTAGGCACTCAAATTTGGTAAGTTATCATTTTGATACTACTAGTTATGATTGTATTCGTATGTTAAGACAAATACCCACATCCTATCTATACTTAATACATCTTCTGCATCTCTCCCAACTTGTTTATTCCTACACACTAATGTGTCATCACATTCTGAATATAAATGCATAAAATCAATACTTAACCTCTACTTATTATGGTACAACGTTTAGATTTCTCTCATTGTCTTACTTGTACAATATTAGAAGGATACATCCTCCAACATTTATTTTAATTCAATAATTTTTGTCGGAAATTTCTCCCGGTCATCCTTGCCATAATTATTTACCTTGAAAACCTATATAGGCAAGTTAACATCACCTCATTTACTAACTAGAAAACTATTCGGCATTCCCATTGTAAATGATAATACTAAAGGTACATAAGGCTCCCTAAATCTTCCCAAAATAGATGCACATCCACCAGGAAGCTACTACTATGGTTCTAAAGTATTTAACTAGGTCAAGGATTTTAGCTTCCCCATTTCCATGTACTCAAAGATCCCAACTCAATGCCTTAGCAAGAGCACAATCATCTCAAGCATGTTTAATGTGGTTCTAATTTCCAACTAGTTGCATTCATATAAATATACATGTTAGGTAGAGAACTACGCATGGTTTGAGGCCTCTTTGGAATAGTGTTGACATAGATATTACATAAATTGCACTTGACCCAAATAGTAACCTTCTTATAGGCTCTTCCACATATGGTTAGGGTTTGAGTTTGATTTAGATGATTGATCCTAGGGTTCATTTTAAGACACCTCTATAAAATTGTACGTGGAAAATACCCGCGAATATCCCCTGGAACCGGTTTATTGAAAGGCGAATTTGTGATATTCCAAAACAAAAATTTCACCTATTTTTTCATGGCTCCATCATTGATGTGCGACAACAAGACGTCAATAATCACTCTGATGCGCGGCTCCCGATCATCGCTCCCGATTGGCGCGCGTCAGCGGCTCCAATTGGCGTCGCGGCTCAAATTGACGCGCGTCATCGGCTCCAGTGACGCGCGTCATCGCTCTAATTGACGCGCGCCAACGGCTCCGATTGACATGCCGTCATTGCGTGCATATCTCGCTCCACCGATGCGCGTCACGTCGGCTCCACCGATTGGCGCGTCATCGCGCTCCAATCGGTGGCGTCATCGGCTCCACCGACGCTCCAGCGCGTCGCTCCTCCACTAACGCTCGCTTTGGGTCCTCTTGACGCGCATCACCGGCGGCTCCTCTTTACGTGCATCACTGGATCCTATTGATGCGCGTCTCTACAGAAACTCTATTGACACGCGCGTCGGCTAAGGCAATTGACGCCGCGTCGGTGAAGCCATTGACACCCGATTTAGCCTATAAATACCCTTCGACCGGTCATTTTCTCGTTTTCACCCTCCCGCTCTTGAATTTTTGTAGGTCTCAATCGTTGTCAAAGACACAAGTACAACTATAATGTCGACTTCACATGCTTCCCAACTACAAGTTCAGGAAAAAAATCAAGAGAATCCAATTCAATCGATTTCCAAGATCAACTACAGGAATCCCTTATGCCCTCACATCCATACTGTTTTAAAGATGTCTTCAGAATATAAAGATTTGATGGATGCGTGTGAATTTACAGGGCTCGTTAATATGCCCCATTTCGAAACAGATCCGGATATTTTGAATTACCTTCTATCATCCTACAATTCAGAGGACGGAATTTTTTATGTGACTCTGAACGATGGCCAAATGTTCCAATTCAGTATCGAAGCAAATGACATCCATCGGTTTATAGGCCTTCCATTCAAAAATTTACCAATTGTTACAACCAAGGCAACACTCGTGGAAGAAGACAAGAAATTTCTCGAATCAACGTTCGGTTTCCATGTTGATTGTAAGTATAATTCGTTTTAATTCATATTTTTTATTCTGTTTTTTATTCTGATACAATTTGTTGTTATAAATTTATAGTAATTTTCACTCTTTCGCATTTGCAGCCCATGTCAATAAATCCAGGCGTGGTGTGGATACACAATCAATTGCACACCACTTTCTTGCTACACTTATTTCATTTTTTCAATCCAGAATTGTTTTGCAGGGTCGCCAAACTGATATACCAAATTGGGCCATTGCATACATTGTTGCCACTATCTCAAAACAAAAATTCGATTGGTGCACATATCTATCCAAAAAAATAAGAACTGACATAACAAATTCAAAAATTTCAGAAAAACCTTTCATTTATTCAACAAACTATCTCCTCGGCCTTTATTATGAGGCACTTTTAAATTTAAAAGATAAAAAAATTCCTACTTGCACTGATGAGGAGTTGATGAAGTTGTCAATTCCGTTTGAAGATCAACAGGTATAAACTATTTAGTTTGTAATTGTATTTCAATTTTTGACATTACAGTGCACAGTTATTAAAACTTAAATTTTAATGTTTTGCAGAGAAGATATCTTGAAGCCCTTCCCCGAAAAAAGGCGTTATCGAGAGGAAGAGGCCAACAACACGCTGAGGCTTCGGGGGACTCCCAATCTGAAATGGAAGCTCACTCCTCTCCAAACCCTCAACAGTTTGAACTCGTTAAATGCCAGAGAAGTAATACCTTCTCATATATTATTTACAAATTCCAAAGTTGCATATTTATTTTTCAATTTAAATTTTAACCAAATGAATTGACAACATTTAATATTGATGAATTGCAGGGACTTTGGAACATACACCTATTTCACAAACTCAACCTTCTTCCCCAACTCACTCCATACAGTCGCATGCATTCATATCTTCGAACAAACACAGAGTACAACTCCTATAAGGCCACCCATAGCACTGAGAAAAAAAACCCCTTGACAACAAGGTACAACTCTTCGATAAAGACGTTTAATTTCAAAAATTTTGACTTTATGAATTGTTTTTCTATTTTTTCATTTTTTTCTTGTACTTTTCAAAGACATGTCGATCCCCGATCAAACCGCGGCACCGACACCCACTCAACCAATAATTTTTAAAATGCCAACTAGAGGAACAGTGAAAAAGAACATTGGTAAACGCATTCCAACTCTCTCACTTGGTGGGACTAAACATTGCCTCCTCCTTTTCGAATTCAACTCTCTCACTTGGTGGCTTGCCCGATCTGTGGGCATATCTGTTTTGAACAATATAAATTTAGATGAAGATTATTTGGGCATTGATAGTAATGACCCAATTGGTTTTTTTGATACCCGTAAGATGATTCAAGGCCAGCAGGTATACTTCAAATTTCAATTTAAATATGCTTTACAATTTTGAATTACATTTCGATTTAAATTTATTTATCTAAATCTTGATTAATTTTTTCACAAACAGGATCAGCCCACCCAAAGGCAGAAACAAGTAACACTTGATCTTGGTGAAAGCCCCCATACTTCTCCAGCAAGATCGTCTTCATCAGATTCAGATAGTGAACAGTTGCCACCTTTTCCTTTGGAGAACTTAATTGGTTATGATTGTCAATCCCATGTCAGTGAGTTTATTCTTCCTCATATCAAACAACTTATAGAATGGGAGAGAAGGGCTAAAGTTCTTATCAATGAGATTATTAGTCGTTATGAAAATTATTGGCAACGGGATAGTTTATACGCTGCAGTCCAGAATCAACCTGTGAAGATGGATTCCTTACTTACCCAAGTAAGAAGTGGGACTGTCACGTATAACAACAACTATAAAGACGACATTTTAGATAAGGCATTAAACAAATTGGAAAATATTAGTGCTAAGGCCCAGGCATATTTTAACAAATGGTCCAAGGACAAGGATTTGGTAGCAATCGCAAATGCCGAAAGAGATAGAGTGGTTGTAAGTACTATTACATTCAAACAATCATTCTTGTTAATTTGAAATTTTCATTTTTTAGTAATATTTTGAATTGACATTACTCTTTTTGTGCAGTTGAAATATGAAAATTTGAAGAGTCAAGCGAAAGGTTTTGCAAGTTCACTTGGAAACAACAAAGAATAGCTTATCCGCAGCAAAAAATTTGAAGCAAAATATTGTTTTGGTTAACAAACAAAACAATACACTAAAGCGGATAATTAAAGAGCATGGTTTCGACCCTGACATATTATTCAAAGCTAAAGCAGCAGCTGATCCAAATTTGTTGTCGCATGGAGATGCGACAAATCAAGAAGAAAGAATTTTAAAAAATATGGACAGTGCTGCAGAAGATCTTATAAGTTCAGGGGTTATTTCTGGTGTTGGGGAAAGAGGTACAACCACAGTGGAAGAAGCCGTTGGGGAAGAGAGCAGAGGAGTAGAATTGGATAAAGAAAAAGAGGGTTTTGAAAACTAGAAACTTTTATTATTGAGGAAACTTTAAATATTGAATTTGAAAACTTCTACTATTGAGTATGTACTATGGTATTTGAATTTAATTATATGGATTTATATACAATCTTTAATTTTAATTGCATTAGATGGTGATTATCATGAATTATATGTATGTTTCTTGTTTACTTGCATTGTCATGAATTGTATGTGGACGTAGATGATGAATGATGATAATTGATAATTAATGATAGATGATGCTTTGAAAGACGATGAATGCGATAATGATATGATATATATGGACGATGATCAATTTAATGTGGATGTAGATTTATCATCAAGCACGGTAATTCTTCTTCTCTAGACTTTTGTAATTTTTTTTCTCTATAATGGATATAGATGATAAATAAATGGAATGTGTTATAATGGATATAGATGACATAAATGATTAGAATGGATGTAGATGACATTAGAGCGAATAGAATTGTAATGATATGATTATGAATTATTTTGAAAAAAATGAATTGTTTTAATAAATTTAAATTAGATAAATAATTTTGTTAATAATAATTGTAGTGTCGAGAAGTCGGGATATGATAATGATATGGTGATGATATGATATATATGGATGATGAGGAATTTTATGTGACTTATATTTAAAATTGTATAATGTATTGTTTATCCCACAGTTAAAAAAATATATCAAAGGATTTTGCACATATAAAAATAAATTAAATATAATTCTAAGAAATCAAGAAAGAATCATCACTTTGTGAAAAAATTAAACATAATTGAAATATGATAGGGTTTAGCTTACCTCTTGCATATTAGATTGTTTGAAATCATCAAGGGTAACATGCTATGAAATCATCAATGGTAAGCGTATTAGATTCTTTGTGAAATCTTGCGTATATGATAGGGTTTGTTTTACCTAACATTGTAGATAGAGGGGTGAGTTGCCTGACATTGTCAGTCCTGAGAAGTGCCAAGCAACATCTTTAAATATATAGACCAACAATATCTTTAAATAAATGTAAATATATAGAATTAGACCTGTAACATCTTTAATGATAACAAGAGCTGAAAAAATGTAAAGTAACAAACAATAAGATTATGTTGAAGAAGATACCTATTTAAAATTGAAATCATCACCGGTAATGTGCTAGATCTTTGTCTTAAAAAAATTCAACACAAAAAATGGATTAGTAGATAGATGGGTGAGTTGCCTGACATTGTCAGTCCCGAGAAGTAACAGCTTCCTCGGACGGATGTCAACCCACGTTTTCAAAAAATAAAAAGATTGTATTTAACTAAATGTAAATACATAGACCTGTAACATCTTTAATGATAACCAGAGCTGAAAAAAATGAATAGTAACAAACAATAAGATGAATAGTAATTTCAACGTTCCTATCTTTTTGTAATGTCAACATTAAGAGGTAATTCAATTATGATATTGCAATATGTGTATATAAGATTATTGAAAACATCAAATATAGAAACAAAAGTCCTAAATTGTGTAAGGATATAATATTCTATCAACACTAATTCTAGAAAGTATATAGCTTAAATTAGGATTAGGGTTAAAAATAATTCATCGTTCTACCAGATGTAGGGGTATAACGGTGATTTGAAACTGGATAAGGATGTTGTGCAGAGTGTCATAAAGTTTCCTTTGAGATTTGGGATCCTAAAATCAGAGGAAATGTTCATCTATTTTAGAACAAGTTTTCTTGATGAATGTGTCATAGGGCTACTGAATGTGTCCTTTGATACTAAGATATCTAATCTATATCTAACACATACTTCACATGTGTTTATTGATCTAGGGTATGTGTATGAATATTTTCAAGGACTCTTCTACAACTATAAATATCATCTCTTTGTATTTTAGACCTATTAGCCTAAAAAAGTGTTTATAATTATATACATTAGATTTACCTCATCATTCCCCCTTCGATACCTATGAGTGCTAGAAATTATGCACCAAATACACCAAAACAGGATTAAACTACTTGTAGTTCTCCAAGTGTCATGGAAGAGTAGAGGTTAGAAAAGTGTAAATGAAGATGGAGCCCTAATTTTATCCTCAAAACTTGGTAACATTGCTTGGCTTGTATTTAATTAAGGGATAGAGATATGTGATAAGGGTAAGAAGATAGATATAATCAAAATCGGATAACTCATGTATATGATTATGAAATCAAATCAAATATAAGTTGACTAAGGTAATGTGTGAATTTGAAAAGATGACTATTGTAAGTATAAGGGGCTAGTTTATTGGAAATGTGAAAAATAATTAGAGGGTCATCCACATCTATTACAATATGATGGAGCACCACACATAAAAAAACATTGATATAAAAATGCATCATCTTTGGTAGTTAATCTATCACAAGACTCTCAACCTTAAGTTTTTTCGAACAAAAATTTGGTTTTAGACAACTTCATAAATCCCTTGCTTGAGGATCAATTTTTCATCTTAGGAAACTTTTTGGGAGTGAAGGCAATTTTCATTAAGGTGGGATAGTTCGGTGTTCCTCCTTCATTCCCTTTATTAAAGTACATATTAAGGGGGGATGTCAGTGTATTTAATTAACCATACACTATTGTATGTAATTAAGATGCACTTGTAATATTAATTGTAATTTAATATGTGGATAATTCACCCATTAGTGCACATTTATCCACATATATTAATAGGAAAGAGTATGAACCAATTTATTACTTGATTATCTTCATTATTAATAGAAAAGTAAATTTTCCTTACAAGTTAACTACTCTCCAATCCTAATAATAGCCTCTACTTGTTTTTATAAAAGCATGGAGAGTTAGTGTTAGTGATCATATTGTGGAAGAGAGTTATTATTACTATGATGAATTCAAGCCATAACTTCTTAATAAAATTGTGGTACTCATGCTACCCTTGGTAAATTTGTGTTATGTCTTTACTTTAAGCTTTCATTAATTAATCATGTATACATGCTTGTGGGTGTTTGTTTTATGGTTGTTAACTACGATTTTGGAGAGTAAATTGTACATTAATAATCATCCCAAATATTTCAATTCAAATTTTCAATGATGACATCTTCAAAATGTGACACTTTCTTTTTTCTTGTCAATAGCTTCATCAAACTCGATGTTGTCTTCTGTAGAATGTGACGTGTGACAACAAGACGTCAATAATCACTCTGGCGCGTCGTCGATGGCGTCGATGTTCTTGGTGACACGCGCATCATGCCTTCTATTGGCGCGCGTCACTGGCTTCTATTGCGCGTCGTCATCGCTCCTGATGGCGCGTCACTAGCTCTCTGACGCGTGTCATCGCGCTCCTATTGACACGCGTCGCGCTCTTATTGACGCGCGTCACTAGCTCTTATTGACGCGTGTCACGGGCTCCTATTGACGCGCGTCACTGGATCTTATTGACGCGCGTCACAGATCCTATTGTCACGTCGCATTGGCTCCTATTGACGTGCGTCAGCAGCTGTTTATTACGTGTGTCACTTTGGATCTTATTGATGATGCGACATCTAGGACTATTCTCAGCGTCAGCTAAGACCTTTGACGCGCGTCAATTGAAGCCATTGACACCCGATTTAGCCTATAAATACCCTTCAACCGGTCATTTTCTTGTTTTCACCTTCCCGCTCTTGAATTTTTGCAGGTCTCAATCGTTGTCAAAGATGCAAGTACAACTATAATGTCGACTTCACATGCTTCCCAACTGCAAGTTCAGCAAAAAAATCTAGAGAATCCAATTCAATCGATTTCCAAGATCAACTACAAGAATCCCTTATGCCCTCATCATCCTTGTTAATATGCCCCATTTAAAATTTGAGGATCCGGATATTTTGAATTACCTTTTAAAGATCATCCTACATTCAAAGGATGGCATTTTTATGTGACTCGAGCGATGGCCAAATGTTCCATTCGGTATCGAAGCAAATGACATCCATCGGTTTACGGGCCTTAGTTAAAAATTTACCAATTATTCTGACCAAGGCAACACTCGTGGAAGAAGACAAGAAATTTCTCGAATCAACGTTCGGTTTCCATGTTGATTGTAAGTATAATTCATTTTAATTCATATTTTTATTCATTTTTATTACGATACAATTTGCTATTATAAATTTATAGTAATTTTCAACTTTTTAGCATTTGCAGCCCATGTCAATAAATCCGGGCGTGGTGTCTAAGATGTAGCATTTACAGTACATGTAATTTTGCAATGCTAGGGTCTAAGATGAGCTTTGTAACTTTGTTTGACTTGATGAGTGCGGTGGAAAAGTGTGTACTTGAAAGTATCTTGGCGTGGGCGAGTTTAAACAAAAAAAAATCTCTTAGGAAAACTGATGGAACCAAGGAGGGGAAATTAATTGATGTTCCCAAACTTGATGATGCAAATCAAGCAGGGGGGAAGAATTCTGATCAATGTACTTTAATATTAACGGAGGGTGACTCAGCCAAGGCTCTTGCTTTGTAAGTGTTTGTGCCTTGAATCAGGGAAATGTGAATACTGAATTTGGTAGTATTGTGACATGTTTCGACATCACTTTCCAATTTAATTTTTTGTTATTTTAGTTATCTTTATCCTATCAGGTGGCAGGAATATCTGTTGTTGGTCAAGATTATTATGGCGTGTTTCCTCTCAGAGGTAAGTTGCTCAATGTCAGGGAAGCTACCACTCACCAACAAATGGAGAATAAAGAGATAGTAAATATAAAAAAAATCCTTGGTCTACAGGAAGATAAAATATATGACAACATTAAATCTTTAAGATATGGCCATCTGATGATAATGACAGACCAGGTACATGATCTTTGTCTAGCGCTGTTTAGTTTCTGCTTAATTCTGACACATCCTTTCTAGTGAGATCCTTTTTGACTTGTCCTTTGTCTCTTAAAGGACCATGATGGTTCCCACATCAAAGGATTGCTGATCAATTTCATACACCATAACTGGCCATCACTGCTTAAAATTCCTTCATTTGTTGTGGAATTTATCACTCCTATTGTCAGGGTAAATGTTCCCCCTGTATTTGGTTGAGTGTATTGAGACTCTTTATATTTGTTTTTAAGCCTCCAGAGGTTATGTATCTCCATGTCTAATTTTGGCACATGTTGATGTAGGCAACTCACAAAAATGGAAATGTGTTATCTTTTTACACCATTCCTGAGTATGAAGCTTGGAGAGAATCATTGAGTGGATCGATAACTGGCTGGACCATAAAGTACTACAAAGTAATGCTAGTTTGTTTTCTCTTTATATGTTTTTAAGTTCTGGTTTTGTTCACTTGCTGATTAGGTATCACTTGTTGCTTGGACCATACAGGGTTTGGGCACAAGTACTTCTAAAGAGGGCAAGGAGTATTTCATAGATCTGGACAAGCACAAAAAAGATTGTGTGGGTTGATGAGAAAGATGGAGATGCAATTGAGCTGGCCTTCAGCAGGAAGAAGATAGAGGCCAGAAAAAACTGGCTGAGACAATTTGAGGTAGTTAGGCCAGGGGAGCAAGGTGAAATGAAATCTGAATTAAAATGATATTCATTTCAACACTAACAAGTTAACAGTTGCCACCTTTTCCTTTGGAGAACTTAATTGGTTATGATTGTCAATCCCATGTCAGTGAGTTTATTCTTCCTCATATCAATCAGCTTATAGAATGGGAGAGAAGGGCTAAGGTTCTTATCAATGAGATTATTAGTCGTTATGAAAATTATTGGCAACGGGATAGTTTATACGCTGCAGCTGATCCAAATTTGTTGTCGCATGGAGATGCGACAAATCAAGAAGAAAGAATTTTAAAAATCTAGACAATGTCTGCGAGAAGATCTTATAAGTTCGGGGTTATTTAAATTGTTGGGGAAAGAGGTACATCCACATGGAAGAAGCCGTTGGGGAAGAAGCGAGAGGAGTAGAATTGGATAAAGAAAAAGAGGTTTTGAAAACTAGAAACTTTTATTATTGAGGAAACTTTAAATATTGAATTTGAAAACTTCTACTATTGAGTATGTACTATGGTATTTGAATTTAATTATATGGATTTATATACAATCTTTAATTTTAATTGCATTAGATGGTGATTATCATGAATTATATGTATGTTTCTTGTTTACTTGCATTGTGATGAATTGTATGTGGACGTAGATGATGAATGATGATAATTGATAATTAATGATAGATGATGATGAAAGACGATGAATGACGATAATGATATGATATATATGGACGATGATCAATTTAATGTGGACGTAGATTTATCATCAAGCACAGTAATTCTTCTTCTCTAGACTTTTGAACTTGTTTTAAGATAATTATTCTCTATACTTGTAACGATATGATCATAATGTCATTAGAATGGATAAAGATGATAAATAAATGGAATGTGTTATAATGGATATAGATGACATTAATGATTAGAATGGATATAGATGACATTAGAACGAATAGAATTGTGTTAATAATAATTGTAGTGTCAGGACTCAGGATATGATAATGATATGGTGATGATATGATATATATGGATGATGAGGAATTTTATGATATGATATATATAATTCTAAGAAATCAAGAAAGAATCATCATTGGTAAGAAATTAAACATAATTGCAAATATGATAGGGTTAGCTTACCTCTTGTGTATTAGATTGCTGTGAAATCATCAAGGGTAAGCGTATTAGATTCTTTGTGAAATCTTGCGTATATGACGGGTTTTGTTTTACGACATTGTAGATAGAGGGTGAGTTGCACGACATTGTCGATCTGAGAAGTGCCAAAGAACATCTTTAAATATATATACCAACAATATCTTTAAATAAATGTAAATATATAGAATTAGACCTGTAACATCTTTAATGATAACAAGAGCTGAAAAAATGTAAAGTAACAAACAATAAGATTATGTTGAAGAAGATACCTATTTAAAATTGAAATCATCACCGGTAATGTGCTAGATCTTTGTCTTAAAAAAATTCAACACAAAAAATGGATTAGTAAATAGATGGGTGAGTTGCCTGACATTGTCGGTCCCGAGAAGTAACATGACTTCCTCGGACGGATGTCAACCCATGTTTTCAAAAAATAAAAAGATTGTATTTAACTAAATGTAAATACATAGACCTGTAACATCTTTAATGATAACCAGAGCTGAAAAAAATGAATAGTAACAAAGAATAAGATTAAGGGGAAAAAGATACCTCCTTAAAGTTGAAATCATCACTACCACTGGTAATGAGCTAGATTTGTGTTTTAAAAAAACCCAACATGAGAAATGGATTAGTAGATAGATGGGTGAATTGCCTGACATTTTTAGTATATAGACCTATAACATCTTTAATGATAAAGATAAAAGATAGATAAAGAAGATACCTATTTAAAGTTGAAACAATCCATTATCAATAGCTTCATCAAACTCGATGTTGTCTTCTGTAGAATGTGACGAAGAGCCAATTACACTCTCAAGGTTGGGAATATTTGTACTTGTAGCTGTATTATTCACACCTCTTCTTTCGCAAAGGGAATTCCAGTGCGCAATTGCTCTGTCGAACGGAAAGGTTTCGATGGAGTATCGAGAAACATAACACCTCATGCAACTTTCCATATTTTTATCCAACTTGTTTCTCAGTTTTGATTTTATAAATGACAATGCACTAAAAACCCTTTCATCCTCCACAAACCCCAAAATCATTGTTTGGCATAACTCATATAATCTGAAATATTCACTGATATCTTCTTGTAAGATAGAACTTTGATAGATTCCTCGCCACAGCCTTGTAATAGCACCACTTTCAGAGGGTTGATCTAAATTCTTATATTGGTTCCTCATTGTTGTTGCAAAATTTGTTGACTGAAACTTTAATAAATCGGCATTCAGTATACCTTTGATTTCCATACCCTTGAGCTCTGACGTCTTTGTAAATTGTTCCATTATTGTACCCATTGATTTATGGAAATGCTTTCTGACAAAGTCTGCACGGCCACCTTCAGTATTCCAAAAATTAGGATTCATCACACCCATGGCTTCCAGAATTTTATCTTTACAGAAATGTTCCCTAATTTCTGATGACAAGGTTTCTGAAATTTTTTTAAGCTTTATTCTTGTTTCAACTATAACAGACTCAAACAAATTACGTGTCACGGGAACATCTTCTCGTTCTGATCCTGTAATATCTTGACGTTTTTGCAAAATGTGCATTGGTATTTCCCTCCCATTAACAGTGATGCAGAGGTGATCGTGGATATTAAATCTCAAAAAGGTGTTAGGATTTTTAAGATCTAATAAATCTTTCCAATTTTCAAAAACAGGTGCATCAAAACTATCACGAGGAATGTACAATATATCAAGACTTTGACATACCATTTTCTCATCCGTATAAAATCCACAATATAGATTAATCTACCCTGTGCATGCTTCATCAATGTATTGATCTCCTTTAACATTGGAAGAATACCAACCAATGTAAGCAATGTCTCCAAATCAGTTAAACGGAACAACAAGTCCCTTGCCCTATCAACTTCATGACGGTATTTGTGCATGAAACCAACCAATGAAGGATACTCCTCACGAACTCTGCATGCAGGTTCATACAAAGAGATCCATCTAGTCTCCACATCCTTCAGAAGTTTTTTTCCATCTGTAATTCCAATTGCAAATTTTTGGAACTCGAAAAACGCTTTGGGCTGCTTGACATATAGGCATGAAGTTCTCTTATAAGGTCTTCTAATTTAGCAACATTTTTGTGGTTGCTTACCATTTTATACGCTAAATTCATTATATGAGCCATACAGTGAATTGGTAGCATATATGGGGCCACTGTTGTTTGTAATCTAACACAGAGCCCTGTTCGGTGACCCTGCATGAAAGATGCACCATCTGCTCCAACGCATACCAACTTCGTAGCAATTTCATAATCAGTCATTCCAGCAACATCTTTCAAATGAGAAACATTTTTTATATAGGTTTTCGGCATTGCAATTTTCAACCATTTTCATAACACCCAACAGATGAGGTGTCCTTATATGATTTTCTAAAGTATAGATGTGGATACATACCCATGCGGTGTTGTCGACTGCTGTCACTTCATCAATTGAAAGAGAGATAAAGTTTGCTTTTTTTACATTCTCTTTCAAATTTTCCTTCTCTATCATCGAAGAGCATTTTGCCATTTCCCATCCACTACTTTCAGACCAATGAGACTGAGGTACATTCAGCATTCCGTTAAATTGATACAAAACTTTGAAATCGAGGAAATCCGAAATCGCTCTTCCTTTTTTTAGTATTTGAAAAAGAGTAGAGAATTGTATGAATTTTGCATGTAGATTTGTTTCTTTCATCTTACCAATATGCGATGTGATCGTTCCTCCCTTTTCCAACAGATGTCTGTTTTTTACGCTCTGCCTCATATTACTGCGCGTATCCAACATGCATGCATTCTTTTTTTTTTCCACCTATGTGTTTTGATTTTACGGCCATCCCCCATTCTGATTAAATATTGTTTTCCCAATGTTTTTCTATAGTGTCCAACTTGATTGCATTTTTGTTGCTTTCCCAATTTCCACGTACATATTGTACATGTACATTCGGATGGGATTTCTTGAAATTAGATGATTATACGGAGTTTAATAAATGCGAAATTAGCTGCCCAATCAAACTTGTATGTCCCGCCAATGGTCCACATATTCTTGTTCGTTTTCAATGCTTTACTTTTTGAGTAGAATTTTGAGCAATATCACAATCACCTGGTTTCCTCTTTCTTGGACCGGAGTTTGATTTTGATTTCTGTCTTCCATTTTGCTGAGTGTTTGTATCTGTGATATCTAGCTGCACTTCTAGTTGCACCCCAACAGGAACAATATCTTCAAGATCTGGCATATTATCGTAGGTTTCATTTGTTTGACTTTGATACTGTGCAGAATGCATGTCCACCTCAATAATACCTTCCACACAGTCAGTATTCTGATTCTTTGTGGTGGCATCTATATGATTGGTATTTACAATATCTGTATCCACAGAGTTTCCAAAATACTTGAAGAGTGATTTCTGAGATTTCTTACTTACTTTTAGGTTATTCGTATTCTTTGAGCTGGCACCTTCCATTATTCTGAAAAGAGTCTGTGTTAGCAAAAAAAGAACCAAGTAGCGACTCTGTCCAGTGTCTGAGGTCTTGTCGCGCGTCCCCTGTCTGAGGTCTTTGTCACGTGTCAACTCTGCACTTGTCGCGTGTCAACAACCCATTTCCTGTCGCGCGTCCACTGTCTGAATATCTTTGCACGCGTCGCCAACACTACCTAAAGTCGCGCGTCAACACTTCCCTCAGCGCGTCAACACTTCCTCATTGCGCGTCAACACTTTCCTCATCATGTCGTCAATCTGATTGTTGTCGCCCACGTCAGCAACAATGCCCTTGTCGCGCGTCAACACTGCATTTGTCGCGCGTCAACAATCACAGGCTAACAGTAATCTGAATCTCTGGTGCTTAAGGGTATGCGAGTTCAAATTTCACAGTATTGGTAATTTGTTAAGCTACTTGAGGTATACTACCCAGCGAATCAGCTAGGTTTTTATAGGAGATGTTTTCAAATGAAGGTGCGAAGCCGACCCCCAAAAAAAATATACTATATATTTTAGGCGAATAGGACACCGACCCACTCCGAATAATTCGCCTTTTCAAATTTTCCTAAAATGAAATTTTTGCCATATTACAAATATTCGCCGCTAAAATTATCCTGATTGATCCTAGTGGTTTTGGGATTGTGTGACACTTAGGGTTTGGATTTCTCAACTTTCACGCTACCCAAGGGCACAAAAAGTTACAAAACCTCCTTCCAAATAGATCCAAGACTATACGGTGGGTCCATGACCATACAATTTGATCCTAATATATCTATAAGGTTCCATACAGAGGTATTTTCTAGTTACATTCTTAGGAAGATAACATCTTCGAGTTTAGTTCTCATAGTGTGTCTAGTCAATGTACCTGACCTCTCTTGTATTGCTTTGCATAGCTAAGTACATATCTTCCTTTGTGTATTTGGACTTTTAGCATAATCACTAGTTTTAAGTATTAATGAATTATCTTGATATTTCATCATTAATGTTGAAATAAATTAATCATAATACCCTTTGTAACTAATCGTACATTCCTTTTTAATTTTTTGCATCGATAACAAATCTATAAAACTTAAAAAGGGTCGAAACATGATCAAACCCATTATAAGCCTTATAATAGGATAAGATAGTGATCCACGACAACACTTACCCGACATTTAATATTGAGACACAAAAATTACAACATGCTTTACATCAAGTATTGATCATGTCCACTTACTTTATTTAGCTCACCTAAGATTTAGAATTGTCGTATTTATATTGACATGATATAGAATTTGTGTATTTATTATACATATTTATTGCATGTATGATTTTTAATAAACAACTAGCAACTTGAAGACCAATCATTTTTAAAACTTTCTATGATTCCCTCCAACATGTGCAATGTATTCCCATTGTTTAAAAATGAGCTTCATTGGCCCCATTTACTTTGCCTTCGAGAGGCTTTCACCCATCATAAAACAACCCCTTTTGTTAAGAGGCCAATCATTACTAATGGTGAGTAGGGCTTGTTGACTTTTGTCGAGGGTATACCTATGTATGTTGGGAATTCATATGGGGCGACCCTTCGGGAAAGATTTGAGAATTCTATCACTTTGAAACAATCTTTCACCAACATGGTTCAAACCGATTGCAAAGTCCCATTTTGTTGTCTACTTCTAATAACATTATTTTGCCAACAAGGTTTTGAAGAAAGAAAAAAAGAGTTGCTTTCATTACCCATTGTAATACTAAATATAGAGGATAACAACCATCAACGAATTAGGATAATGATCACTTACAACCGACATTCTAGCTTTGCAAGCATCTTAAATGGTAATGTTAACCACCAAAGTATTTTCATGGGGAAATTGCTCATGTGTTTGCAATCGTCTATAGTGCTTTACTAGAAAAACCACCTAAATTGCCACATTTTGTGGTTTTGAAAATTGATAAATAAGTTGATCTTGCATGGGATGCAAACAACCCCCTCAACATTTTGTTGTGGTGAAGTCCATGAGCTAATTGCATGCAACTAACATTGAAAATGACACGGGCTTTCAAAATCCACAACACTCAAGGTCTAACATTGCAAAAATAACTACAAATACTAGAAATATTGAATGACGCCACCTTACTTTCATTGTATGTTTAACCACCTCTCTCATTATAATGTTACTCAAATATGGCCATCACTCTTTACATCCAAATCTAAAAAGAAAAGTGAGAGAGGTGTGCCAATAATTACTTCACTATTACACCAGAATTTAAACATCAATGACTCTTTTATGGAAATTTCATAATCTGATCTCCCTTTTTCTTAATTTCCGCATCACGCTCCACTTTTTCCACTGATTAATGCATTGTTGTGCAAATACCACATTCGATTTATAGAAACGTGTTATCTCACAAAACAAAAACAACTGCCCGTAAAAAGAGTTTTAACACGGCCCTTCTCTGAATCGAAAAATGTCACTTCTAAAAATACTAAAACAATAGTAAAGAATAAAGTGTAGTCGATGTATTCAACTGAAATTAAACAGTGATTATTAAATAGCCACGTGGACCAATAATAAGGAGGCGAGAAAGTGGTCAGTTGGCACCCACTTAAAAGTCCGCAACATTCAAAATACACGTTAATTTTTTTCCGTGTTTCCGTATCACATTAATATACGACATAGCGCTGACTCCCTTTGTATCTGTCATCACGTGATTTTTAAAATGTGTTTTAACGTTTTTATGTTCCACAAATAACAGCCTCAGCTATTGAGTTATAGAGTAAGGCTATCGGTCTAATTGCGTGTTGTTGGATTTTTAAGGTGTTTTGACATTTTTAATCATACAATCACTTTTGAAATATGATTATCATAATTGATGTGTAAATATATAATTTAAATCTTTAAATGATATGTATATTCAAAATTTGCCACGACACATATATCAAATTTATAATTATGTCGAAGGTGTTCCCCCTATGGGAGCGGCCCTTCTCATACATTTGTGCAATTTTGTTAAATTTGACGTCTGTTTGGACTTTTTTAAGATAATTAATTTTGACGTCCGTTTTGACGGTTTTGACGAGCGTCCAAACATTTTTGTGTTTTTCTGCGTTTTGCGGTTGCATGTTGTATTTGTGATTGGAGTGTTATCCACTTAGGTTTGAGGAAGATTTGCCCTATTCTTAACCCTTTTTCCAAACAGATTAATCGATCAACAAGGCCGTTTGAGTTGATAGTCAGGTATGCCATTTCTGTTTTTCAAATTTATTTTAAATGCCACCAGTTCATTTTAGTAGTCAATTTCAAAACCATTAAACGGAATTTGTATGTCCAGGGTTTGAGATATTGTGAAAAGCCTAAATTTGGGCTTAAATTATTTTTTGCGGGCTTTTGGGGAAGTCAACCACAGGGGCTCTAGAACAGACTCACGGCATCCGTCTAGGCTGGGCGTGGCAGCACGTGGAAGGTGCCTCCCTCATCTACTGACTCCATTACTAGTGAGGCGACTTGCAGCCTCGATTTGGGGGTTTTTCCAACGGTCGTTCCCGAGATCTGTAGGTGGCGAGTACTATTTCCTATATCTGCCATTGTTATTTCCAAAGACCCTTATTTTTCTCTTGTATTTAGAGGGTCATGGAACTCAGAAGTTTTACTGACCGCTTTAGGGCTTTACTGTACTTTTACTTAAGCGTGATATATTATTCCAAAAAATCTTTCCTTAGTGTTTATTATTACTGTTGCAAGCGTCCCTCAAAATTTCATACATTGTGGGCAAATATCTTGTGTGATATCAATTTAATACCATTCGTTGTCTTAGCTGGACATTTTCAGTAAAAATCAGTATTTTACTTTGCTGCATTTTTCTATATTTTGTGCATTTTAAGTAATATCTCATAAGGGATATTTCAGTGGTATCAGAGCAGTTGTTTCTCCAGCCTGTTGGGACTGAAAGATGGGGGACAGAGACAATGAGGATATAGGGGTAGAGCTGATGAAACAATTGTTCACCAACATGGTAAAGCAGCAAGAGACTACCAATCTCTATTTGAGCCAGCTCACTAGGAGATTAACACAAGATAGTTCGATACTCATGTGGAAAGAGGAGAAAATAACAACATGGGACAATATGGTCAAAGAGGTGAGGGTGGACATTCAGGACAACGGTCCCCCCATTCTTCTACCAGGCCTCTAGGGTCTCACGAACCTTCTTTCTTGAAGGATCCGGAAGTTTCACATGTACGACAGCTAGGGGAGGTTGTAGATGAGGAGTCTTGTTGGGAAAGGTACTAGACTTTAAGTGATGGTTTTCATGACAACATGCCATTCCAGGAATATTGCAAAATGAAGATTGGCAGCAGGCCTAGGAGAGATTACCAGGCAAAGGTACCAGAGATGCAAAGGATGTTGGGACATATTTGTGTTCCACATTTCGACGGTTCTAAGAAGTGTCTTGCCACCGCATCTTGGGTGCGAGAGTTGAAGACATATTTCGATTTGAATCCTATGTGGGAGGAAGATGCAATTAATTTTGCAATCTTACATCTGGAGGGAGACACTCATGATTGGTGGCATCATGGGTTGATTACACAGGGACACCTATACATCATGACCTATGCAGAGTTCACAAAGAGGCTAGTGAGCAGGTTTGATGAGAGGGACCCTGACAGGTATTTTAGAGAGTTGACTCATTTGGGCGGACCGGTTCCATGGATCGATATATCACTAATTTTTCGTAGACCGTCGGTCATGGTACCTGATATTACAAAGATGAGGTTGATTTCCCTATTCACAATAGGTTTGACAGATGCTCTTTAGATTTGTAAGGGCATTTGAGCCTTCTTCGTTGCATGAGGCTATTAGGAGAGCTCGTGACCTGGAGTTATCCACTCCTAAGTCGAGGTTTCCACCTCGAGTGCAAATCCCTAAGGGTTTCCCTTCAAGAATCGGGGTCTGCAATGAAGGTACCTCCACCTAAGAAGGATACAACCTAGAGACCATTCGAGCTAGTGAGGATATGGAGGAATTGAGGAAAAAGAAACTATGTTTCATTGCCCCATCTTGGGTCCCAGGACACGATTGCAAGGGTAGAGGGAGGGCCCAGTACATAGAGTTCTTCGAGTAGAGTGATGGTGACTAGGATTTGGACACACAACCATTAGAGGATGAGGATGGTGAGGCATTAGATGGTGTGGGTGTGGAGCAGATAACGAGATTTCCCCCGGAGACTATCGCCACATTGTCAGTACCCCGAGATACAAGGCATTGAGTCGGGGAGTTTTGCGGGGACAGTGAGTGGTGGTACTCATCGATAGTGAGGCAACCCACAACTTTATTGATGCCTCATTGGTTGAGAGGCGGGGTTTTAGAAAGAGGAATTTGAGGGCTTCAATGTGGTTGTAGCCAATGGAGATTCTATGAGATGCACACGACGGGTTCCCCAATTGAGCATCACGATGGGTAACTATACAGTTACCAATGATTTTTACGTTGTTGGTATTGGAGAGACCAACATAGTGCTTGGGGTACAATGGCTCCATTCCCTTGGTGAATTTTGAACTAACTTCCAGATGATGGAGCTGAAGTTTAAGTCCGAAGGGAGGAATGTGATCTTGAGGGGCTTATCTTTAGGGGCACCCGAGTTATTACGACTAAGAGTATCGAGAGGATCTATAGGCATGACGAGGTGGATTGGGTAGTACACTGTTTGGTTTCAACCAAGAAATCAGAGGAGGGACAACAATAGTACCATGTGGATATACAGGGCCTATTGGACAAACACAGTGCCATGTTTGGTGACATACCTCCAAGCATACCTCCAGGGATAGGGGATTTGAGAATCTGATTGAGTTTGAGGATGCTAGACAGTGGTCACTTCTCCTTACCGTCACCCCAAACGATTTAAGGATGAGATCGAGAAGACTATACAGGAGCTCATGGATATGGGGCATATTAGGCCAAGTTCCATCCCTTTTGCTTCTTCGGTGGTTTTGGTGAAGAAGAAGGATGGGACCCTACGGATGTGTATGGACTACCGAGCCTTAAATAAGAAGACAATAAAGAACAAGTATCACGTACCCTGCATTGATGATTTGTTGGACAAGCCACATAGTGCAATCTATTTTTTGAAAATAGATTTGCACCACTGGATATCATCAGATCAAAGTCAGGGAACAGGATGTGTATAAGACAACGTTTAGATGCCATTACAGGAACTTTGAATTCTTGGTGATGCCTTTTAGATTGTCTAATGATCCAACTACATTCCAATCTTGCATGAATCATGTGTTTAATTGCCACTTGCGGAAGTTTGTATTGGTTTTCTTTGATGATATTTTAGTCTATAGCAGGACATGGGAGGACCATATCAAGCACCTAGGTGAGATACTAGGGATATTAGAAGCTAATTCATTATATGCGAAAGCCTCTAAGTGTGAGTTCGGCATGACCGAAATTCTTTACTTGGGATATGTAATTGGTGGGGGTACAGTGAAGGTGGATAGAGGGAAGATACGAGAAATCCTGGATTGGCCGCCACCTAGGACATTGACACAATTGAGAGGATTCATGGGGTTGTGCACATACTACTGGAGGTTCGTGAAGAATTTCTCTCGGTTGGCTGCTCCATTGACCGATTTGACCAAGAAGGGGGACTTTGCTTGGACAGACGCAACACAACAGGTTTTTGATCACCTCAAGGAGGTGATGAGTTCGTGTCCCGTCCTCGCATTACCAGACTTCTCCCACCCATTCATTCTAGAGTGTGATGCATCAGGAGAGGGTGTTGGGGCAGTTCTCATGCAGGATAGGCATCCCATCGCCTATGAGAGTCAGAAATTGAAACCCGTGGAGAGAGGGTATTCAATTTACGACAAGGAGATGTTGGCCATCATGCATGCCTTGGCCAAGTTCAGACAGTACCTTGTGGGCAGAAAATTTGTGGTTCATACGGATCACAACAGTTTGAGGTTCTTCTTGGGACAAAAAGAGCTCAACGATCGCCAACAAAGATGGGTGAACAAGGTGCAAACCTATGACTTTGACATAGAGTACACTAGAGGTAAGAATAATATCGTTCTTTGATGCTTTATCTAGGAGGCCTTACCTCACTGTTATGCTTAGTTCTATGTCTGAGATTTTAGTGGATTGGAAGGCTCATATACTTGTTGAGTACTCCAAAAACCAGTTTGCCTGTGAGATCATGGATGGTAGTATACAGGACGACCGATACAGAGTAGTGGATGATCTCATTTTCTACAAGGATAGGATTTTCCTTGTACCAAGATCCAAAATGAAGGAGAAGATCCTTCATGCAGTACATGATACACCACTAGCTAGACATCCTGGGTATTTCAAAACATACAGGTTCATCAGGGAAATATTTTCATGGAAGGGAATGAAGGACGATGTCCTTAATCATGTCAGAGAGTGTATGGTTTGCCAACAAACCAAATCCGAGCATTCTTTCCCAGTAGGATTACTTCAGCCTCTCCCCATTCCCGAACAGAAATGGGAAAGCATATCTATGGACTTTATCACTGGGCTTCCCTTGGTGCATGGGCATAGTTGCATTTATGTTGTAGTTGACCGGTTAACTAAGTATGCTCATTTCTTTTCCCTACCCAAGGGGCATGAGGCAGTGGATGTGGCCCGGATCTTCTATACCGGTATTTTTAGGCTACATGGGTTGCCTAAAAACATTGTCAGTGATAGGGACAAGATCTTCATGAGCACCTTTTGGTAGGAGATCTTCAGACTAGCAGGTACAAAGTTGACCCCTAGCACTAGCTACCACCCACAGACAGATGGACAGACGAAGATAGTCAATAAGTGGATAGAAGGCTACTTGCGGAATTATGTAACAGGACACCAACGGGCATGGATTAAATGGTTACACATGGGTGAGTACTGCTACAATACCACCTACCAGATGAGCATAGGTATGACCCCTTTCCGAGCCCTGTATGGGTACGACACCAGGACATTTGTAGATTTGGTATTACCAGATAGCTGAGCTCCCAAAGCTTGAGATTGGTTACAGGAGAACCAGGATATTTTGAAGGCTCTCAGAGAGAATCTTGAAAGGTGCGAATCGATAGAAGGTATACGCAGATCGGCACAGGACAGAGAGGTCTTTTGAGGTGGGGATCTAGTGTTCCTACGTTTCATAACCATATAGGTAGTCCTCACTGAAGCAGAAGGGTGCAGAGAAATTGAAACCATGATTTTATGGTCTATACTGAGTGCTTTGTTGAGTAGGGGCAGTGGCATATGAGCTAGAGCTACCGAAGCACGGTAAGATACATAATGTCTTCCATGTTTCATGCCTTAAGAAGGCACTCGGACCGCATATTGTACCATCTACAGAGCTACTGCTACTATATGAGGAAGGGCAACAGGTGCTGAAAGTGGAAGCCATTATTGAAACGAGACAGAGGGGGCTCAAGAGCAGAGTAATCACCAAGTATTTGGTGTGATGGAAGGGACTACCACTTGAGGATGCTACTTGGGAGGGGGAGCAGATTTTGCAGCATCCTAATTTGTGTTTTCTTGAGGACAAGCAAATTTTGGGAAGTGAGGATTTTAATGTCCCCTTTTTCCTACGCCAAAATGTGGTCAGACCCAGGGGGCTGTAGATGCTAAAAGCTTGTGGGAAGGGGCCTCGTGGTTTTAATATCCTAGTTTGGCGTTTGGGGTCACTTTTGGACATGGTGACTCAAAAAGGGAAAAAGTAACTATAGTTACTTTTATGTTAGTGGCCCCTCCATGGAATGAAATGCGCCTAGGGTTATGGGGGCTCGTTTGCCAAGGAAAAGTATATAAGGAGACGAGGAAGGAAGAAAAGGCACTTTTTGTCGCATACTCTTAGCCTCTTCTCATCTAATTGTTGTTGTTGTGTTTTACAACTTGTGGAGTCAAATCCCATAGGGACCCTAGCTTCGGTGGTGAGAGACCCATCCCTAGCTAGCAGGGCATTCTTCGGTAGTGAGAGATCTACCCTAGTCCCAGCCGTTTGAGCCGTTTTCAGGCCGTGCTACAATGATATTTCCGAGGGTTCATAGGAAGTTTTTAAAGGAGGATTTTGGCGGGCTTTTGGGGAAGTCAACCAGAGGGGCTTTAGAAGCACTCACAACAACCATCTACACCGGGCGTGGCAGCACTTGGAAGGTGCCTCCCTTGTCTCTTGACTCCATTACTAGTGAAGCGACTTACTGAACCTCGATTTGGGGTTTTTCCAATCGCCTGTTCCCGATCTGCAGGTGGTAGTACTATTTCCTATATCTGCCATTGTTATTTCCAAAGACCCTTATTTTGCTCTTATATTTAGGGGGTCATGGACCTCCGAAGTTTTCAAGCCGCCTAGGGCTTTTTGTACTTTTTCTGTAGCAATATATTATTCCAAAAAAATGTTTCCTTAGTGTTTATTATTACAGTTGCAAATGTCCCTCAAATTTTCATGCACTGTGGGAAAATATTTTGTGTGATATCAATTTAATACCATTCGTTGTCCTAGCTGGACATTTTTAGTAAAAATCAGTATTTTACTTTGCTGCAATTTTTCTATATTTTGTGCATTTTAAGTAATATCCCACAAGGGATATTTCAAGATCATGAAGCGAGCATTATCATCCATCGATCTCATTCGAAAAATCGAAGGGTATCTTGGGATTTTTTGGCTTGACATTTCGATTTTGTGAAACCTTTGAATCGTGAAACATAAGAGGTAAATTTTAAAGTTTTGCAATATTTGTAACAATGGATCCTTTCTGTGTATCACTCTAGAAAAAGTACAATAATATGTATATTTATGGAACAATTACAATAAATTATATATCTACAGTATAAGAAGTATTTGGATTAGAGGTTGATGCAACTGATTTATGGAGTTTGCAATAAGAAATCTCTTCAGAGCATTTTGTCGAACAGTTCATAGACAATCTGTATAGGAGCAGTATTTGAAGAATTTTTAACAAAGCATTTTGTTAAACAATCTGCAAAGAATCTATATAGGTGCATGTTTAAAATTGTGTTATTATAATTTTTGTTTATCTTTTGGAGCGAATCTCTGGTTTTGAGGGTGATAACATGATTGAGAGATCAAACAACCTTGATTGGTACAAGGGTCCAACATCTGTTGGATGCCCTTGACCAGGGTTCAGAGCCCAAACATCCATCACACAAGCCTCTCAGGTTGCCACTTCAGGATGTTTACAAGATTGGTAGCCCCATTAAGCCACATATGGTTGTAACCTTTGGTCCATCTTGGTTGACAACTGAAGTTAAATCTGTTGAAATGCACAATGAAGCTTTGTTAGAGGCATTGCCTAGTGACAATGTCGATTCAATGTCATGAATGTTGTTGTGAAAGATCTCAAGCGAGGGTATGTAGCCTCTGATTCCAAGAATGACCTAGTCAAGGAGGCTGCAAACTTCACTTCCCAGGTTATCATCATGAACCATCCAGGGGATTAGCTTTTTTTGAGAAAATTGTTAAAGGGTTTAGCTTTCGTTGAGAATATTTTATAATTTGACTGTTCAATGTTATCCTTCAATATTATGCAACATTATTGCTTGTTGACTGCATTTTTTTAGAGTTCCTTCTGTTTGTCTAATTCATTAAACTGGAGTTTGAGAGCCCTGTAATCATAGAATGGACTATCAGTTTATGTAATCATATAAAGCTATGTAATCGTCGTTGTCTGTAAAACTCTACTTCTATTTATAATATCATCTCTAGCAAATAATAAATGTAAAGATTTGCATGTGCTTTAAAATAGAACAACCGATGGTCTTGTTACTAATTTTGTATTTATGATCACCACTGGTAATGAACATTTCAGGGATAAAAGGAATCTACACTAAGGAAACCGAGTTTAATCATACAATAGTTTGGCAAAAGTGGTACTCAAGCAACTGCAATTCCTATTGGCTTATTTTTATAGATAAATGTAATATTAATCCATTCTTTTTAATGCTCAGATTGTGCACCACCAACCTTAGATCAGCATTAGTTAGGCTTACAAGTCACAATTAGAATTAGAAGCCACATTCCAAGGAAGTTTCTATTCTGCCAAATTTGCATGGCTGGGTCTGTATTGACACAGACCGCTATTTCACCAGCAGAGCTTCAACCTAGGTGATCATCACAACAAGTTCCCTGCAATTATATCAGAAAGGAAATTCTTGTGTTTTCCTGTATTTTAAATAAAATTCTTGTCACAGGCTACCAATCTAACCAGCAAAACTATGCAATGAGAGATACCTGGCAAAGCCATTTGTGTTTCTAAGGCGGCAAAATTTTGATGAGTGGAAAACAGTTTTTAGGGCATATGGGCCATTATTCATAAACACACATGAAAAAAGGGGTTCAAAATAACTTCAAACATTTTTGAGCCAAAAACTTGCGAACAGTTATTTCAAGCAAATATCCCTAAGAATGTAGTCAAGTCTAAAAATAGCTTCCATCATAAAAATATTTCTTTTGGTATAGGACAATAGAAGTACAAAAGATAAGTCTATTAAGGTTAGATAGTTAGAGACAGAGTGGATCAATGTTGACTTTCTTAACAAGGCCAACTAGAAGATTTCACAATGATCGCACTTTGTGGACTTGTGAAATTCAAGGTAGGTTGCCATTTCTTTCAATTTTTGAACTGATATTTTATGCCTTTAACCGATTATTGGTCAGGAAAGTCCATGCTAAGAGTCGTAACAATCTTCCTCCAACAGTGAAGCATGTTTAGCGAGTAGATCCGCTGCCCAGTTTTCCCCTTGTAGGATACAACTTGACTTCCTCATCACTCTGGCAGCTTCCTCAGTACTGCAAAAGAGTGAAGATATAGCGGCACACCTAATTTATCCAATTGAAGACATCTAAAATTGATTTGGAAACTATTTTGAAATCTATAATATGGAACGTGAGAAACACAAATGAATCTGAAGAAGAAATGATTGCTCTCATTCGTCATGCAGTCTCCAAAGGCATTACTTTCCTCTATACCTCTGATGTTTATGGTCCTCACACCAATGAAATTCTCCTTGAAAAGGTGCAATCAATTCTTCCTTCAATGTTTTTTTCCCCTCCTAATCCAATGTATGGTAGGATTTTAATTTGAACATTTAAACTTGATTGGCAGGCACTGAAAGGAGTAAGAGACAAAGTGCAGTTGGCTACTAAGTTTGGAGTTAGTTTTGCAGGTGGGAAATTGGATATTTCAGGTTGGAAGATAAAGGTTTCTGGGGATCCTGCATATGTTCGTACTGCCTGTGAAGGGAGTCTGAAAAGACTAGATGTTGATTACATTGATCTGTATTACCAACATCACATTGATACCACAATCCCAATAGAAATCATTGTATACCTTTAACATTCCAAGTCCCTCAAAATGATAAACCTCCTGTGGCTTTTATGATGTTTGAACCCTGAACAAGGATAAACCTCATAAAACCCCACTCCCCATCAGGTTTATCATTTCTGGCAACTGTGTTAGAATCTGTTGAAGTGCATTTACTAATTGATTATTCCTATGGCTATTCAGTGTTAAATGGAAAATTTCATTGAAAATCAAGCCTGCACAATGGACCATTGATTGCAAGTCATGAGACACTTTTGTCACTCTAGGATGATAATTCACAAGGTGAAGATGTAACAAGCCCTACAAATTGCACAGAAGTTCAAAGGACTTTCTCTTCAAATGACAGAGGAAGCAGAGTTGCAAGTTTGAGTCACACAAGTCATCAACAAAATCTTTCTCAACGGATGAGCCGATTTTCAAATAAACAATGACCAATTTTTCCTTTAACAACCCATATTTTTTCATATTAATTCAGTCCACTCGGAACCCTTAAAACAGATAAAAGTGTGCTCAAATTTATTTTTGAATGGGCAAAATTGGCTTTTGGGCATTTTGTTTCTTTTCCACTTGCCCAAGAAAATCTTAATTGTAGATATAATTACAGCTAAATGACAAGAATAATATGCTTATTGGGTTTGTGTTCTCTTTAAATGCTATGCTTGCATGATCCCAGGTCATGTTGACATGGAAAAGCATAAATGTAGGTCTAGTATTAATCTTGTGATGAACTTCCACCTGGTTGGAGGATTGAACTGATATAATAAAAAAGGATGTACGTCCAATATTAATCTTGTGATGAACTTCTACTTGGTTGGAGGATTGAACTGATATAACAAAAAAGGTATAGTAGTTGATTATTGTACACACTCAGTCAGGTCGAGTTTACATAGTCAGGTCGAGTTTACACAGTCAGCACTGAAACGCATTTTCACTTCTCTTTCATGCGATGCCAAGTCTCCATTATCTTTTGCAAGCACATGAGCTCTAATCAATTAACCTGTACACTCATTCATATGAAATTAGCACTTTGAATCAAAGAATGGAAATAGTTTTTCGAAAGTCAAACTTTACCAAACAACTATGAAATCCCATTAAAAAATGGAACGAACCAAACCCTTCACCATATTAGTACGAATATGGTAACTATGATTGCAGGTATAATATTGTCTGACCATCTGCGATCTTCACCTGCTACTGCCCCATAAGGCATTTCTCGACTTTCACAACTGCAATAACTCATTTCTATGGAAAAGCTATCTTATTTATTGATTTGTGCAAGATCTCCTGCAGATGCACTTTAGGGACTCTCTTGAGGTTTTTATAAATGATGCATTCACAGGAAGAACTCCAGTTGCATGTTTGTGCTCCCTGTAACATTCTGCATATTCATCCAAATACCTCTTGTAATTATTACCAGGGGTCAGTTGGTTCGTTCGGATAGTAGCTGCCCAACAAATCATTGAGCGTTCAAAAATTGTGAGCTCTGTGAAGCGAAGGAGGGGATTTGTGGGTTCTTCCTTGCTAAATTGATTAATTTGTTTTCTTGTTTTGATTGATCGACAAGGGATGAAAACAGACGAGTCCAACGGAAATAGGCACCGTTAAATTCTACGCCTAATCTGTTATTTATCATTATCCCCACGATTTTCTGCAATGGACATGATATGTATTCAATTTGACGTATTTTGTGGGATTAATTTAAATCAGCCATTTCCCATGGATTTACTATCCTTCTGATGTAATTATGTTGTTGTATACTACGCAAGTGTTTGGTCTAAAGAGAAGAATAATATTATAGAGGCAGACATGAAGTTTTGCAAGAGGTACAGAGAGTACATGCAAGGGCGCCAGGATCAACTCCCAGGAGTTTCGTTTAAGAAATTCAAGAAAGTTCTCAAGCGTTGCACTGTAAAATATCATAATCAACGGATTGAATCCTCCCTAACTATAACAACTTAGCCAAAGAGAGCTCTAATTTAGATGTATGCTATTTGTAATCTGAATACTGTAATTCAGTTGTCTCCAACACCAACTATTTTCTTCAATTTCATTCTCTTTTGCTGCTATTTTAACCAGGGTAAAATACTACGTTCAAGATAGTAGGGGTCTAACCAGGCTTGAGGTTTCCTCAAAAAAGTGGGTGGTTACCCCGTACTAGTTGTGGGATTTAAAATTGAAGGTTACCTAGTGGTTCAGTGAGATAATTCTAGAGTCCTTACTGTTAAATGGTCCCGTTGACTTTAAAAATTTGCAAAGAAAATTTAGGAAGACGACAATTTGAAAGAAATTCACTGTTGAGAGAAAAAAATGATTGGTATGAAACTAACAATTTACCTCAGAAACTCTCTGTAGCAGCTGCAAAATAGCCACTTCTCTACCCTTTATATATATGTGTGTGTTCAAATTTATAACGGCCCATGGGACTACCCTAAAGCAATATAATCGGAACAAATTCCCTCCTTGGGACCCTGCTTTACCAAGTTTGAGAGTTTTTTTGGTGAGATTATGGGCTTCTGTTAACGTGTGGTGGTGTAGTGTAATGGGAGGCATTATACTCCTGGGTAAGCTCTGGACCAAATCTTAAAATTTCCAACATTGTTCAGGCTCAAATGTGCCCTATTAAATGTAAATCTGTGTAAGAGAGGATTGTATACTTCCTTTATTTTGTGCAAAGTAAATTTTGTGAGATTTTCTTTTCTTTTTTGAACACATGTAGTAATTTCATAAGATAATTGCAGGGAACAAATGGTTATTGCAATTTTTGAATCATTGATTGTTATAGTTGTTAAAGAAATTTGTTACGTATTTACATTGTTAAAGTTTTTTTCCTACTTGTTTGAAAGTGATTTGATGAATGGGAGTAAATTTAGAAGTCTTAACATGTTATATTGTCATATTTTCTTATATTGAAAGAAAGATTAGTAGTTAATGCAATTTGTATGCGATCTGTGACCATTTTTTTCCATCACTACTGGTTACGATGGATGTTGTGGTTTGTTGCTTCAATGCACATGCAAAACATTTATTAGAGCTGCACCTTGACTCTGGATTTCAGAAATATTTAAAATGGATGACAAATAAATTAGCTGGTAATGAGTTAGCAATGATTCAACAGGGCACAAATTTAGTAAGCTATGCTTCCATCAATGCCCTGGCTATTCGCAAGATATTTAAAAAGTATGACAAGGTCTGTTCCTATGTGTTCCAAATTTCTGGATTAATTGTTTGCTAAGTCCCCAAAATTGTACACACATCATTGTTGTTTCTCTTATTCTTCTCTTTATGCCAATTATGGTATACTTGCAGAAAGCAACTAGTAATTTGAAAACAAAGCAACAACTAATGATTCTAAAGAGAACATAAACTTTATTCAAAATTTTGTCTTTCTATAGAACTACAAATTCCTAGCTTTCCGATAGGGGTTAACTATCCCTCTAAATCGAATAACATATATCATGCGACGCGTTCACATTGCATTATACGTACACATGCGATTGCTAGTAATTAAGAAAGTTGATAAATTAAATCTTATACAAATACTACACATTATAGATTGTGAGATTCTTTGACAAATATAATATAAATGAAAGTGAAAACTTTACAATGTAAATAAAATAAAATAAATAGAATTATCTTAATATCTCATTAATGAAATATAAGCATCTTCATATCTCATTGATAAAATAGAAACATCTATTAATTTTTTTAATTAATTTTGTTTATTTCTTTTAGTGGACTAGATGCATTGGATTTGAAATTACGGGCTTGCTGCCATCTCATCACGTGCTTTTTAAAATGTCAAAATTGCGACCTATGAATATGTTTAATGTTTCTCTTTCCCAAAAATATCTGCTATAGGTTGGTCTGTAGAAAAAAATCAAAATTTTAGCATGAGACATGAACCTTAGACTCACCAACTTAGGTAATTATAGTGCCACATCTTTCAAATCATTTCATTCACGATAAATTTGTCTTAACCAATAGAAAACATGGGTATGGAGGAGACACTGAGGAATCTCCAATTTAAAGATTATTGTTCTCAAACTAGATTGTACCTTCCTAAGGCAACAAATAGAACATTTGTGTAGAATTCAGGGCATGCCTCTCATATATTTGTTAAAACCTATAATTCAAGAAGTACAAGGTTATTGATAAGATTTTTAATAAATATAATAGAATGCCATACATTGAATCAATAATACCTTCTTAATAAATATATCAAGTAATATATTATCGCATGTGAAACATTGTAGAGACTAGAAGCAATAAGAATTTACTATCGATAAAATATTAAGAAATTAAAAATGGCATAATTGCGGTGCAAATAGGTAAAGTAGACATTTATTTAAACAAATTATACATTACATAGCAAATTGTTCCAAAATTCAAAAATACATTCGGTATTTTTATCAAACAATGACTTGGCGAACACAATTACATTAATAATAATTTGAGCAACAAAACTCATGCGAGGAGTTGACTTCACTTTTTCTTATACAAATTCTCACTCATGCGTAAGGTAGTGGATTTGGTAATCAAACATATATAGAAAGAAGTAAAATATTAACAAAATAAATAAGGGCATTGAGAATAAACCACCAAATTCCAGAAATTATTTGGGAGATTGCAAAAAGCTAAAAGAGAATGTTGCTATTTTCTAGAGATTTATCCTTTTTCATAATGATTTTGTGCATGATTTGTGTGAAGTGAATGAAGATTTTATTAATATAGAAAATAGAAAGCTAACAAGTATGAATTTTGTTACTAAAATAGTTATTTGGTATTTTATTTTTCAATTTTTTTTAACAAATTATAAAAATTAACTTAATGTACACGAGAAATGATTTTTTAGTTAGCCCTTCTAATAAAAATTTATAATATTTTAATACTTTTTAGTATTGAAATGTAATTTTGTGAATTTTTAATCACCCTTCTATAACAAGCTAAAAGACATTTGAAGGGCATTGACGACTTCAAATTTGATACCCATTTACAACCCCGTCAAAACAGATTGTAAATGTAACAAATTTTGATTTAACAACACATAATTTGAAATTCCACTGCTTTCGGACTCGGGAGTGGGACCTTCACAAAACAACCGCCCGCTCAAAAGAGTATTAACTAGCAATTGCTCATGGGTCGCAAGTTATGCCGGAGAGGATAATAATGTTTAGTTTGTTGGAATTGTATTTTGTATTGATATTACCTAGAGGTCTATACGCTGTTGCGTAAGCTCTTATTTTTTTAGTACCCACATTTTTATAAGACACAATTATCTACTAAAGCTACTTTTTAACATTTCAATGTTCCCAAAGCATATTCAATAATCTCATTTTGTGGAGCTTATTCACATCTCTCACACAAAGGTGTCTTGTAGCAATCCTTGAGATAAACTTGGTTGTGTTCTAAAAATCAACACATACATGAAGGTTCTCAACAAATCCAATAATTGTCTTGACATGGGGCTAACAAATCAAACGAAATTACTAATTTCTCACTTTCTCTAACTTTACATAGATCTCTTGTATCTATGAGTGTACTTCGTCTCTTCCATAAAAAACATATACGATTTTATGGCCTTTAATCCTATTACATTCATGCACCATTTTAATTCCCCTATCCTTCATTAATCTCTTTAATATTGAGACGTTGTCCCACCTAAAGAACACCCTTATTACACAAATCCACGCCCCAATAAACGCGCCATGGATATAGGGATGGATGGATATATATTATAAATGAAAATGGAGATATATTAGTTGTGACTCATCCAACGATTGACTGACCACCATTAATAGCTATACAAACACAGCAGGAAATGCACGATAAATACCAATGTGTCCTCTGTCATTCTTCAAACATCTGTTATTTTCAACTCAATTATTTGTGGGCAGGGAAGAACCTAAACAGAGCAGCTATAAAATCGAGTTTTTTTCTGTCAATGGAAACTGTGCAAGACAACAATCGGTTGTAGAAGCAAGCGCCGCGGCCATTGAAAGTGAGCAGTCCACTTGCAGATGTGTTTAGGAAGCCCTGATGTCAATAAAATCTAAAATAATTATGGAGAATGAGGCGGCGGCTCAGAATGGGACATCCTCGAGTGCCAATAATCACACTGGTGAACTATCTTTATTGCCTAATAAAATTACAGAGGTAGAATTTGGCCCACTCTGGTGACATATTTCTTCTAGCAACATATTGGAGATACTGTAACTGTGAAGGAAATGGATTTATGGGTGAAAAAAGCTACAAATAACCTTTTGGTGCCTCCTGATAAACGCTGTCATGAGTTCTTTGTTCACCCGTCTGAAGCTTTCTGTAAATAAGAAAGCTTGAAAGAAGAAAAGGCCAACCTCCTCTCTCACAATGCATAACTACAAAATTCTGATGATTTCTCACCGATAGCCAGTTATCACTTTCCCGGAGGAAATGTTGGATGAGGGACAACGGAAGAATGGGGCAATTCTCATATTGCCTGGGATAATCCATAACTTTGCTTCACTTCTCGCCTTCTCTGAAAATGAATGCAAGAAAGGAAGACTGTGGAAACTGCTCATGTAACTCGATGACAATTTCTCGCAAGTAAATAGGATACATCTCATCTAGGAAAACCCCAGTTGAAAAACAAAAGTTGGAAACTACATATCATAAAAATGAAATGTAAGCGTCGACACATTCACTTGCAAAAAGGAAAATCCAAAAGTAACATAACAATAATATTATCATGCTTACCATAAACGCTTTCGGTAAATTCAAGAAGACTGTCTGGAGCACTTCTGTAGAAGAATCTGCTAAATAGCGACATTTTTCAATTGAAAACAACTTGTCTTTCCTTTGACCACTGGTATGTTGTAAATACTGTATTTATAATTGCTCGATCCTAGTTTCTGCACATAGGCAAAGCAAGGTCTGACCTTTCACGACCATGACGCAGACATAGCAGATTGCTCACAAACAAACACAGGTTAGAAAGAGGAGAATCAATCTGTTGCGTGCCAAAAGAAGATTTAGAAACCAATTTGGGTATTCTTTAGGGTGAGATTGCATCTTTAAAGGAGGACAAAACTTAACTGTAATCTCAAAACGAAGGAAATCGGAAGCCAATTGAGTGCAGAAATTGATGGTTTTGGTAAATTTATGTGAGAAAAGGATGAACTTCAGACACAGGTTGAGAAAGAGCAAACCCAGCTGCAAAATAAGAACGAAGCCATCCAAAGCCAATTGAAGACTATAACAAAACATGGCGGACATGCCTATCTATATTAGAATGGTGGTGAGATATTTCCTTGCCATAAATGTCAGAGGAAGTTGACATAGCCCCAAGAAGAATGTAATTATTCCATGACGATGAAATAAATGATCTTTCCATGTTTAATAGTTTACAACGTTGAAATCTGTACTGTACACACACGACAGGAAAATCTATTGGATTTCTTACCAAAAAAAGTGGCCATATTAAATGCTGGACACTTACCTCTCAACAACATTAAATAAAATAGTGGCCGGAAAAAGTCAATTGGAAATAGAGTTACCGGAATTTGACACTTTCCAGCGAATAAATTCCTCACCATTCTCTAATAAATTGATCGATGGATGTTGCATGTCGACTGTCGTGACTCGCAGGCCTGGAAATTGACAGGCTGTAGGCCGTTTTTTGTGATTTTAACCGTAATTTACAGGTGAAATTTTTATAAACCGTAGAAAATGACAGGCTGAAATTTTCAAAAACCGTAAGTTTTTTCAAGTGGTTTATATAAAAATATAATACCTATTTATATATATACGAACAGATTACAGAAATATCTATAAAAATTATTGGAATTTACAGGCACCTGAAACAGTTAAACCGTCAAAAATTTTGATTTGACAGGCACTTATAATTTGAAATTCCAGGCCTCGTCGTGAGCTTCTATTATTTTATTCAACCGTTCACCATTAAATTGAAACGCTACAAACTAAGATGTTTTGGAAACATGCTTTATTATTGGTGGCACCAGTTTTTGTTTTAATCGACCACAAATTTCTTCCTGAGTTGTAAGGCCAATTCCAAAAGCCGCTCAGGCGTGGGAACAATTTTCTTGACGCTCTCCCTCTCCATACATTTTGTAACCCACGCATGGAGCAGTGGAAATCGAGTCTCGAACGGAAGCTTAAAATTCCCAATAATTTCATGAGTGTGGAACCATGGCGCAAAGGGAATGAGGGCAATATCCAGGAATCCGAACTCCTCTCCGCCGAAATAAGGCCCTCCCTTCGACATCTGCTTCAGCGCCCCTTCTAAATGTTCCAGATTCTCCACCATATCCCGCTTAGCCTCCTCCAGAGCATCCCTTTTGATCTTACTTATACGGGATCCCGCGTCGAAGATCTGCAAACCAGAAAACATTACTAGGGCAACTCACAAACAGAGAAGACGCTCTCGGGCGCTCTTGTTCACCATAACATTTTCTTCTTGGTAGTCGTATCTGACGCCTTTCTCTTCCAATCCAATCTGAACGCGCATAGCGAAGGGACTCGGCCAAAAGCTCAGCACTTTCACTTCCTCCATCAAAAATCACTCTTGAAAATATACTCTGAAATCGAAACAATTACAGAAGATGGATCTTAACTTATTTGACAATGCGAATACGGGGATATAAATAAGAAAAAGCAGGTACGCAACTGTCGACCGCTTTTACTAGTCATCTTTGTACACACACGACAGGAAAATCTATTGGATTTCTTACCAAAAAAAGTGGCCATATTAAATGCTGGACACTTACCTCTCAACAACATTAAATAAAATAGTGGCAGGAAAAAGTCAATTGGAAATATAGTTACCGGAATTTGACACTTTCCAGCATGAGCTTCTTCAAAGTAAACGCCTCCGGCGAACAAGGCCCTTCTCAGCGAGATGACATCTGTCACTTTTTCACGTTGTGTAGCCGGCGGCGTGGCACATTTTATTTCAATTAAACATTGATTAGGTGGCCACGTGGAGTCGTACTAAACATTAATTAGGTGGAGTCGTATTAAACATTGATTATTTCAATTAAACGTTGATTAGGTGGTCAGTCGGCACTTGGCACGCGTTAAAAACACGGGTGACGGCAACATTCAAAACGCACCTTACCAAACTTTTTACAATTTTCCATCTCATGTACGGCGTAGCACTTACTCTAGAGTCTAGAGTTTATGTTCCATCTTAATACTTATCACGTGTTTTTAATATGTCAAAATTTCCACTTGCGAATGTGTTTAACGTTTCTCTTTCTCAAAAATATCTGCGAAGTATTCCACTCGTGCTATATTATATTCCTTGTTGCTTAAATACCACCATTACTCACACTGTTCCACGGAACGTTGTATTTGTGACATTATTTTTTTGTTGGTAAAAATGTATCAGGCAGAAGCAGAGGCAGAGCGTGAGCCTCGGCTGTTAACAATTGATTTTATGGGAATCGGATCTGACAAGCTCGAAACTAGTAATAGTAGCAGTAGCAGTTGTTGCCACCAACAACTTATAACCAGGCGATGTAAGTTTTTTTAATCTCTGAGAAAATCATGCACTTGTAATTATGTATTTATGAATATTGATGTCGCCCGGGATTTATGGTACACAGCAATGCAGTGGTGCCTGAGAAAGATAAAACCCCATATGCTGCAGCAAGTTCTTTTTCCCAATCCTGAGGTTGAGATTTCTCAGCGTATGAAGACCTTGGAATTGTTTCCGCTACACACTTCACGGTTTGGATCCAATTGTAAAGAGGGCGACATTGTGCACCGCCAATCGCCTTCCATCACCACTCCGATTAAATTTTCCGAAGCTGCCCCTTTCTACAATGGCGCGCTGAACGTTTCTTCTGAAAAAGTAAGCGGAATTCTCAAGCTTTACGGAGTTCTTGCTGTTTATTTTTAGTTGGAACAGAGAGCTGATAGTGTGATTGATGTTTGATGAACAGGCGGATAATGGAAACGGAAATGATCTGCAACAGGTTTATCGGGTTTCTAAGATGGGCGTCTCTTCCACCGGCAGAGGGGCAGGGGCAGGATTCACAGCCACAGAACTTCCGATAGTGAAGAAGTTATCTCTTCAACGTTTTCTCCAGAAGCGGAAGGACAGGTACTGCTGCTACCTTTCATCTTCTTATTTTATTTTCAATGGAGACAACGAATTCAAGGTGTATTTGGTAAATGTGATGAATTTTCCTGTGCAGACTTAACAAATTACTTCCCTACACGACTTAATCAAGTGAAGGCTGCATAAGTAATTTTTATTTCTAAAATTGGAGAGCGGAAGAAAGGATTTGGAGACACAGGAGTGGCAAGGCCTATCCCACATGTTTTGGGGACAAATGCAGCGTGCTGGAGATTTTGGAAATCGTAGACAACAAATGCATGTTGGAAATATCTAATCTTGTTCTAGATAAAGTTTAACTTTATGGAATTCAATTTTATGTAAAAGATATTCACATTTATTGTGAATATTAACTCCTCCAAAATATCAAAAGATATTGTATATAATATCTAGAAAATATCAAGATATATTATATATATCTAGAAATATCTGGGAATATCTATAAAATATCCAAAAGATCAATAATATCTAATATAAGATATTATGAGATATTATGAGATATTTTCTAAGGTAGAAGGTTGGAAAACTTCTATAAATAAGAGGTTTCATTTTGTAATTCAAAAGCAAGAAAAGCAAGAGAAGGCACCGAAGTGCTCTAGAGTATTTTTAATACAAAGCCTTGTTTTTATATTTCTCTTGTGAGTTTGTGTGTGTTCATAATATTGTTTCTATTTGCAGCACACACCCTCTCTAGGTTAGGAGTTAGATATAATTCCTTCAAATTGGTATCAGAGCTAGGTTGAGCTTAAGTTATAAGTTTTTATTTCACTCTATTAGTCTAGTTCAAAATGGCGGGTATGAGCAGCAGCCTCACTCAAGCCCACATCCCCATATTCAATGGGAAGAACTATGATTATTGGAGCATAAAAATGAGGACCTTATTTTGTTCACTAGATGTGTGGGAGCTAGTTGAGAATGGGTTTCTAAACCTGAGATTTTCAAGCATTTCAAGCACTAGCACAAGTAGATAAGGATTTGTTGAAGGAGAACAAGCAGAAGGATGCAAAAGCCTTGTTTCAAATTCAACAAGCAATGGACGAGTCCATATTTCCACGTGTTGCAGGCAACTAGATCAAAGCAAGCATGGGAAAGTCTTCAAACAAATTATCAAGGTACTAGTAAAGTAAAAATTGAAAATTACAAAATCTTAGGAGAGATTTTGAAAATATTTGCATGAAAGACTTAGATTCAGTAGATTTATTTTTCACCCACGTGATGAGTGTAGTAAATCAAATTAGGTCTCATGGTGAGACTTTAGAGGATCAAAGGATTGTAGAGAAAATACTCAGAAGTCTTCCTAGCAAGTTTGATGTGATTGTTGTTGCAATAGAAGAATAAAAAAATTAACCCAAATGTCTATAGATGAATTAATGGGATCTTTAATATCCCATGAGCAAAGATTGAATAGATCAGGTAGCTCATCTCTTGAGCAAGCCTTCAAATCGCAAGTTTCAATTGGCGTAATAGAGCAAGAGGAAGATCGAGCTTCAACAGAGGCAGAGGAAGAGATTTCCAAAGAGGATCTGGAAGAGCAAACACATCTTATGAAGGAGGAAGAACAAATTCAAATTTCTACACTACAAGTGCTAGAGGCCGAGGAAACAACCAAAATCATACTTATGGTCAAAGGTATGACAAGTCACATGTTCAATGCCATTACTGTAAAAGGTATGGACACTATGCCAATGAATGCAAGAAGAAACATTTTGATATGAGTAGACAGAATGCACATTTTTCTGAAGAAAATCAGTCTGAAAGTTATAACAATGGTTCAATGTTTATTACATGCAATGTTGCTCAAGATAGTACAAAGGATATTTGGTTTCTAGATAGTGGATGCAGTAATCATATGACTGGATGTAAGGAGATGTTTGCAAACATAGATGAGTCAATTACATCTGAAGTTAAGTTAGGAAATGATAATAAAGTTGCAGTAATGGGAAAAGGAACCATAAATATTGAAACAAAGAAAGGTGAGAACAAACACATTCCAGATGTGTATTATGTTCCTGGTTTGAAACATAATCTAATGAGTATTGGGCAGCTAGTGCAGAAGGGATATAAAGTCTATTTTGAAGATGATGCATGTGTTATTCTAGATAGAAATCCAAGTAACAAATTGATTGCAAAGGTTGAGATGACAAGAAACAAAATGTTTCCATTAAGAATTCAACATGATTTGTCATCTAAAGAGCTTTCTTCACTAGCATTTAAAGTTTCTTTAAAAGATCAGACTTGGTTGTGGCATTTGAGATTTGGACACTTAAGTTTTGGTGGTTTAGATTTATTGCAAAAGAAGCATATGGTGAAGGGTTTGCCTTTGATGGAGCAACCAAACAATCCTTGTGAAAGTTGTATTCTAGGGAAGCAACACAGGGAAAACTTTCCTGTTGGAAAGTCATATAGAGCTAGATCTCTTCTTGAGATTGTCCATTCAGATCTATGTGGACCTATGCAAACACCATCAATTGGAGGAGCATGTATTTTCTGACTTTTATAGATGATTTGAGTAGAAAAACTTGGGTTTATTTCTTGAAACATAAGTCAGAAGCCTTTAGTGTGTTCAAAGAGTTTAAGGCCATGGTTGAAAAGTAGAGCGGTTACTCTATAAAGGTGTTAAGATCAGATAGAGGAGGAGAGTATGTTTCAAATGAGTTTTTAAATTTTTGTAAATTTCATGGGATTAAGAAGCAATTTACAACAAGGTACACACCTCAACAGAATGGTGTAGCAGAAAGAAAGAATAGAACAATTATGGAAATGGCAAGAAGTATGTTGAAAGCCAAAAATTTACCAAATGAGTATTGGGCTGAAGCAGTAGCTTGTGCGGTTTACATCTTGAACCGATGTCCAACAAAAATTGTGAAGGATAAAGTTCCTCAAGAAGCATGGAGTGGAAAGAAACACAGTGTATCACATTTAAGAGTTTTTGGATGTGTAGCTTATGCACATATTCCAAATGAGAGGAGAAAGAAATTGGATGATAAAGGAGAGAGATGTATTTTTGTAGGTTACAGTGAGCAATCAAAAGCCTATAAATTGTATAACCCCATCACAAAGAATTCTATTATTAGTAGAGATGTTCAGTTCATTGAAGAACAAGCATGGGATGGAAGTGTTGATAAGCTAACAAATATCACTGCAGGAATACCTCATCATCAGAATGAGTTTGATGAAAAGATCACACAAAATGTTCATCTAGCACCTCAAGGGATCAAGTAGTGATGTCTTCTTCAAATAGCACTCCAGTTTCAAGAAGCATCACAAGAGGTATCTCAAGTGGATCGTCATCCCCTCCAGCAAATTTACATCCTCATGAAACATTAGAGCATGAAGGCAATTCTTCAAATTCAAAGTCTCACAGCAGTGACATATCAGATCCAACATTGGCAACACAAAGGTCTCACTACAGGGACACCCTAGGGAAGACAAGAAGCTTAAGGGAGATTTATGAACAAACTCAAGGTGATGAGAATGTTGATTTATATTCTGATTTTGCATTATTTTCTCATGATGATCCTATATATTTTGAAGATGCATTTGAAAATGAAAAATGGGTAAAAGCTATGGATGAAGAAATTGATTCTATTGAAAAGAATCGTACATGGGATCTTGTGAGCCTTCCAGAAGGAAAGAGTGTAATTGGCATGAAATGGGTCTACAAGACAAAATTCAATGCAGATGGAAATGTTGAAAAATATAAAGCCATGTTAGTTGCAAAGGGTTTCTCACAACAACCCGGAATTGATTATAATGAGACTTTTTCTCCAGTAGCTCGACTAGACACTATCATAATTGTTTTAGCAATAACAACTCAAAATAATTGGAAAGTATATCAAATGGATGTCAAGTCTGCATTTTTGAATGACATACTAGAAGAAGAAGTTTATGTTTTACAACCACCTGGATATGAAATTGTAGGTCAAGAACACAAGGTCTGTAGATTGAAGAAAGCCTTGTATGGTTTGAAACAAGCTCCAAGAGCATGGTATAACAGGATTGATTCATATTTTTTGAAAAATGGATTTAGAAAAGTAATAGTGAACCAACACTGTACATCAAGATGAATGATCAAGAACAAATTCTAATTGTATGTCTATATGTTGATGATCTAATATTCACAGAGATTTATCAATTGACTTGTTTAAGACAACAATGAAGAAAGAATTTGAAATGAAATATTTGGGTCTAATGAAGTTTTTCTTGGCATAGAAGTCAGTCAATCAGAAAATGGAATTTTTATATGTCAATCAAAATATTCCAATGATATTTTGAAAAGGTTCCGGATGATGAATTGCAATCCAGTATCAACACCAATTGCCATATATGATAAAGCTAAGCAAAGATGATAAAGGTTGTGATATTGATCCAACTATATACAAAAGACTTGTTGGTAGTCTGATGTACTTGACTGCTACAAGGCCTGATATCATGTATGGTGTAAGTCTTATTTCCAGGTTTATGGAATCCCCAAAGGATTCTCATTGGCAAGCTGGAAAAAGAATTTTAAGATATGTTAGTGGAACAAAAGCTTTTGGTATTTTATATACAACTTCTAATATTTTCAAGTTAGTTGGTTACACAGACAGTGACTGTGCAGGAAGCATAGATGACAGAAAGAGCACATCCGGCTATGTTTTCCATTTTGGTTCAGGAGCAGTTTCATGGGCTTCTAAGAAACAACCTATTGTCACTCTCTCTTCGGTAGAAGCAGAATATGTGGCAGCCACAACAACATGTCAAGCAATATGGATGAGAAGAGTATTATCAGATCTAAAGCAAGAACAAGAAGGATCAACAAAGATATTTTGTGATAACAATTCAGCTATTGCATTATCAAAGAATCATGTTTTTCACAAAAGGAGCAAGCATATTGATACAAGGTATCATTTTATCAGAGAGCTAGTCAACAATGGACAAATATTTTTGGAGTTTTGCAGGTCTGCAGAACAATATGCTGATATCTTCACCAAGCCATTACCAAAGGACACATTTGAGCATATGAGAGATTGCTTAGGCATCATAGGTCCGTATTGCTCCAACAATACATGAAGAATCAAGATTAGGAGGGAGTGTTGGAAATATCTAATCTTGTTCTAGATAAAGTTTAACTTTATGGAATTCAACTTTATGTAAAAGATATTCACATTTATTGTGAATATTAACTCCTCCAAAATATCAAAAGATATTGTATATAATATCTAGAAAATATCAAGAGATATTATATATATCTAGAAATATCTGGGAATATCTATAAAATATCCAAAAGATCAATAATATCTAATATAAGATATTATGAGATATTATGAGATATTTTCTAAGGTAGAAGGTTGGAAAACTTCTATAAATAAGAGGTTTCATTTTGTAATTCAAAAAGCAAGAAAAGCAAGAGAAGGCACCGAAGTGCTCTGGAGTATTTTTAATACAAAGCCTTGTTTTTATATTTCTCTTGTGAGTTTGTGTGTGTTCATAATATTGTTTTTATTTGCAGCACACACCCTCTCTAGGAGTTAGATCTAATTATGACTTGAGCATACTTGTTTATCTTTTGTAATAGAAAGCTTTAGCAAATAGTGCATGAGTCATGATGAGCATACCTTAAAAGAAATCTCACGTGGTTACTTGTAACACATGTACCGAGTGAACAATTAGTAAATTAAGGGCATAAGGTGGAACTGGTAGGTAAAAACATATATGTATTCATTGATGTAAAAATGAAATAAACATGAAAAAGCACAAAATCTATTTTTCCTCTTTAGAAAGTTTGAGATAAATATGTCAACATATAAAACTAGTGCTAAAGAACTAACATGATTTAAGAAATTTGAACATGTGAAGCATAAGATCTAACCATCATTATAATTATATGTAGTGTCATTGAATATTATAATCCAACATTGTTTATGCACCTATGTTCACCCTCGATGAAGAGATGCTACTCTTAATATATATGAGAGAGTATGAAGATTCAATCTCGGATCATAAGGTAGGGTGCACGGGACAAGATACAAATATAGATAGTATATGTTAGGGCTAGGTCGTATGATTCATCTAGGCATGAAGGAATCAAGCTTAGAAATGGGGAGTCAAATCTTAATCACGAAATGGACCAAGTGAAAGTGGTTGATCAAGAAAGAGAAAGAGGTTTCTATTCCCGATAAGAAGAGGATAATATTTCCCCTTGCAGAAACTATACACTCCATACATTTACTATATGATCATGTTAAGATCCATGTAGTTTTGGTGATAATTCTTACAAATCATGTTAAAACTTCCACAATCTTGAAAAAAATGAACACTTTAAAAAAATTATAACAAATTTATAATAATAGAAGGATAATAGAGGATTCTTTTTATAACTCCCCTTACAATTTTTAAAACTTTTTTGCACGCTGTTGCAAACTTAGTAGGTTCTAGGAGTCATTTAGGTCGCACCACTAAAATAATGTTTCCTTTTTATCGAGCTTCTCTATTTTAACTAATTTTTACATGTATACTTTGTTTCACTATTTAACTGTATGTTCCACCACCTATTTATAACAATTACCTAAAAATTTGATTTAAAACGTTAAAGCGCAACCACATACGCAAATGGTTCGCTTCATGCCATTGAAGGGCGGGAAGTGTAATGTTACTCCTAAAATAATTGGAAAGAATGAAGTGGAGGCGGTGCATTTGAGTTCAATGCCGGTATTATTATTGATCGATGAGGTGCGAGTTGGTTGACACTAAGCTTGGAAATTGACAAGTTGTGGGCCATTTTTTATGATTTTAACTGTATTTTACACGTAAAAACTTTAGGTAACAGAGAGAATGACACGCTGAAAACTTAGAAAAATATATAATTTTTTAAATAGTCCTCTATAAATATATATGTAATATGTGAAAAGTATAACTTATTTACATTTTTGTAAAAAAACATAAAAATATGTATATGTATGTGTGTGTGTGTATATATATATTCAGAATTTACAACCATTGATAGAAGTCCTCAACAAATTTTGATTTGAGAGGCACATATAATTTGAAATTCCCGCACTGGTTGGCACTGCCAGCGACTTTAACAAGGACGATTATTTGGTAGTTTTTTTGGGTGGAAGGTGGTTGACTCGTTGGCACCCACTTTAAATAAAGCGGGAAACATTTGACATACACGTTCTTTGACGAAAATAAATATATAGAAATAACTGAATTTTGACAAATGAAAACTCATTCGTCATGACGTGCTTTTAAAATTTCAAAATTGCGAGTGTATTTAACGTTTTTATTTCCCCCAAAGAGCAGATATTTCTCCTTGTTGTGTTTACCGTGTTTTTCCTTCCATCTTTTGTTTGCGACATTAATTTTGTTTTGGTAAAAAAATGTATGAGGTGGAACTATAAAAATAGCCTTGAAATCCTATAAAAATTAGTAATCATGCCCGCCTTTTCTCACATTTATCTGAGATGTTTATGGAGGGGTTGGACGGGTATATTATTGTTGATAGGAAATAAAGAAAAACTTCATGAATGCAATTTCTATTAGGTAACCACATGTAGAGACTATCAAAAGAACCATATTTTCAAACAATTATAAATAAGTGAACAGGTTAAATGAGATGTGATGTAGAATTCCCAATTTCTCACGACCCTTAAAATATTATTCTTTATAATTTTTGTTGGTTCAAGATAATAAATATAGTTGCATTGATAAGCTTCAAACATAGTTGCATGACTACATACTCTAGACGCATGATGATATAGTCTAGAACCCCGACTACATAATTTCGGATACGCCTAATCGCATCAAGGAAAATTTTAGTGGCAATTTTTCATAAAATCACGAAAATTAAGGATTATAGAAATTCAATTTGGCGAATATTATGTGGTTCGAACCGACTTATTCGCGAGAAAAATTCGACATACATGTCCCTTATACTATTCGTTTCACCTAGATTTTACACATATATAAGAGCTTATGCATATAATTCGCCACCATTTCAAATCATATTGTGCGCATATTCGTCGAAGTAAACATAAGAAAATCCTCACCACCTACACCAAATCCGAGCCGTCCCAACCATAATTCGTCCAACTCGAGCCGTCCAAACCACAAATGTCCAACCCTGACCCGTCTAACGCAAAAATATGAGTCGTCCAACCCCTTAGGCGTCCAACTCTGTTCCATCCAACGCTAAGTTGTCCAACTCGATTTGTCCAACTTTGATCCATCCAACTCTATTTCGTCCAACCCTAAGCCGTCCAACTCGTTATCCATCCAACACTAAGCCGTCCAATCCCTTAGATGTCCAACCCTGAGCCCACCAACCCCTAAGGCTTAAGTTGTCTAATAACTTAGGCATCTAACCCCTCAGTTGTGAGCCATCAAACCCCTCAATGACTTAGTCATCCAACCCTTTTCCGTCCAACACTTTATCGTCTAACCAATACCGCTCTAACCTTAAACTGTCCATTCTCGAGCCTTCAAACATAAGAGCTAACCCTAATGCCTTGAGCAATAAGCGATCATGGATACTAGAAATCGGGCAAGAAGATTACAAATTCAAATTCGAAGAAAGGGTTCAAATACTTTGCTTGGCTATTTTGGAAAATCACAAAAAACAAAGGCGGTTTCTGCATCAGCTGAAAATATCAGTATGTGGCATGTGTTATTTATTGGTTATTTAATCTTATAGAATTTAATAATTATGTTTATCATACTGTTCTTGGAACTCTTTGTACTTTGTAAAAATTTAACTATAGATAAAATTAATACTATATAAGTAACAATTTTATAGAATTATATGCAGACGTTTCAGAAATTCCTTCATAGAATAATCAATTTAAAGATATCGATGATCCATTATATGTTGAGGAAAACATTTTGTCCCTTGATGACATAGAAGTACAAGAAAATTCGTCGAATTTTCATGATACACCAACAAAGAAAGCTTCTACTCCAAGGTCTATTTCTAGAAAAAGGAGACATGAGAATCAAAATATTCCTGCTGACAACAAATATGTAGAAGTTGAATCCGAAGAAGAAAAAAAGAATAATATGTCAGGAGAAAGAGGGAAAACTAGACAATTGGAAGGAAAATCTAGTTCAAATGGGTTGCAAAATATCCTTTTATTGAACTTGTGTACACTAAAAATTGTAATGATGTTCCAACACAATGTCAATGCAAAATATATGGTTGGAAATAGGGGAAAGATCACACAATGCAGCTCAAATCTGACACAATTGAAAAACATTGTGGGAAAATATACATTTCCCAAAAGCTAAAGGATGGAAACATAGTCAAAACACATAAATGGAAAGATGCAAAAGATATTCTACATGTCAAATACACGTAAAGAGTATGAAAAGGAACAAAAACGTATGAAATATGTAAAAGAAAAAGGTGGGACCATAGTAGCAAGATTGAACAAAGCTATGGAGGCGAGAAATGCAAGCAAAGGGTATTAAGTTTTCACTCATCGTATTTCATATAAAGAAAATGGGAAGACCGATGTCAGATTTCGGAGAAAATTAAATGTTGTATCAAGTTATTGGTCTATAGATTGTTCCTCAATCTCATTGGTCAGATACAAGTGAATGGGAGATTGTAAAATGTCTATCTCTAGTAGAGAAGGAGGATCTGAAACTGTGTGTTCAAAAGGAAAAGTATATTTCCCTTTCATTAGATGAGGTTACTACACTCGATAATACTTCATGGATATGTATTCATGTTTACACATTTGCTAATGAAATAAGGACTCCACACCTCTTAGCAATTCATAAAATGAATGAGAATTGCAATTCGAAAATATTTATAAATTGGTGGTGTCAAATATGAAGGATATCGCTTTAATGGATGACTTTTCCAATTAGTTTGTGTCGGAACCAATGGTGCAATTGTAATGCAGGGAGCCATAAATGGTCCGTGTGTTAGAATTTAGACAACTATTTCTCTGTATATGGTTGTTGTCCATTGCATAGCTCATAGAATGAATCTTGCCTAAAATTGTGAGCACATTTGAAAATGTAGCTAAAGTGGAGGAATTGATACATGATTTGCATGCTTATTATTCTAAAGAAATCAAGAGATTTTAGAATTTCAAAATTTGCTATTGAACTAACAGAGGAAAAAAACTTCTCAAAGATGTAAATACCAAATGGATATCTATGTATGAACCTACATGTAGAATATTTGATGAATATCCTTCACCGACAAGATTTATGTTTAAATACCGTAGGTATGTAGTTAAATCCAAAGATCTATTGTGTCGCCTAACCGATATAGAAACTTTACTCACACTCGTGGTATTTTTCCCTTGTTGATGGAGCTTAATATTTTAATGAAGCATGCACAAGATCGTTCTTTCTACGTTACAGACTTCATAAGACTCAGAAGACGTGTTTGCTTGGAGTCTAGAAAGTTTGTATATTTCTGATGGGAGTTTTCAAGGTGTTGCTTTTAAAAACTAGAATGCATTGACATATTTAAAAATTCCAGTGCTTCTTAAAGTACAATATACATGATCATTTGTGTATAACAACACATGGAAGAGAGATTCCACTTCATACATTTCAAAAAAAGAGTTGATATGGCTAACTCAGAAATAGAAGAAGTAAGAGTGACACGAAATTTATATGATGCAGTATTAATGGAAACTAGGAATAAGTTGAGAAAGATATCTGAATCGTTAGCTAAAGAGATCCGAGAAAGATTAAAAAATGATAAAATACTTGAAGCAATAGGAGTTGTAAATCCGTAGTTTTGGAATTTGTCAGGAAGAAACCTTATACATCTATCATTCCTTTATTTATCAAAAACATGGGTGATCTAATTGATCATTTCTCTAAGACTGAAGAGATAAATGGAGTTTATTTAGAAGGTATTTTAAAAAGAAAACTACTTAGTTCATAGTCAATGGATTTTTCTAATACTATGATATGACAAGTTCAACTTCTACAAAACCCACAGGATTATGGTGCCATGAAAAGGATTTGGAAGGATATCTATTCCAGTAGTATTCTAAGTGAAGATTTGAGCAAGTATATTAAGTTGTATGAGCTTTGTCAAACAATGATTCTGGGTTCTATGGAAGATGAGAGGGTTTTCAGTGCACTATCCTTTTTAAAGTCAAAATTTTGAAACATATTGGATAGGAATCTAGAAAGTTGTCTCAGATTATATGTATCACGTTACTCAATGGAGTCTTTTCCTTATGATAGAGCACTGACATTGTGGAATTCACTAGTAGAAAGAAGAGGAGTTAGTAATATTCTTCTTGACCCAGGGGATCGAGACACATCCATAGATCATGCTACAGTTGATTTCAAGACAAATGAAAACGTTGATCTAAGATGCTCCAATTTACATAGATTTCTATAGACACCTATTTTTGGGTGTAACCCCTCTCCGTCATCCCGCACTGACATCTCCTCCCGCTTTTCTTTTGTTCTAAATCCCATCCATCTACATTTTAATTAATCCATAGTTTTAATTAATTAATAGGTTCTACATACCCATTTAATAATCCAAATATTGTCACATCTCAAAAATAATGCAAAACATGGGCAATAATGCACCCATCCGACATCCCACTCTTAAAATTCAAAAAGAGAATACTTTATTTCACCTAATATCCCCACCTCTTATCACATCCTTATCTTTTTCTTTACTTTAAGTCAAATTGTGAGCCTTGTTTGAATCACATCACTTCTTTTAATCAAGGTTACTTTACTCACCTTGAGTATCTTTTAACCTCTAGTCTAACCTCACCATTAAGCTATAAATATGGGTTTTCCCCCATATTTCAAAAGGAGAAGAAAAAGTTAGAAAATTTGGGTGAATGCTGAGGAATTTTAGCCATTTATCATAATATCATTATTATTTTATCTTTGTGATAACATGTGGAATTTCCACAGTACTCTGCTTACGTGATTTGATTCATATAGTGAGATTCATGTTGCACGCATTTGATCAATAACACCATCTGTATACTAACATCTTTCAGGTTCTTTTGTTTATCAACTTGCATGTTATCTGTTTGGATTCTATTCTATCATTATTCTTATCACACGGGGGTTGATGACTAGTGAGGGAGTTAACGCTCCCAGTATTTGCTTTGTCAGGCACTCCCCACATAAAATCTCTAATCAATCTTTCTCTAGTGTATGTGAGTTGCATGTTTGCTAGGATCACACCAAGGAGTTTGATATTAACTGCGCCCGTATTATCCATCGCCATCTCCAAGGTATTAAGCCCTTATATACTTGACGTTATTTTGTGTTTGTTGATTTCTTGTACACTCATCTAGACAGGAAGCAGAAAATTTGATCAACATTTGGCATGCCCAATGGGACTAGACCCAAAATCTGGTCATTTTTATTGCTTTTACTTGTCTTGTGGTTTTAATGCTATCTCCATCAAAGTGGTGCGGTACATACATTTAGTCATTTTATCCTTGCTTCGAGGTAAATGTTTTTGTTGTTTTGAAAGGACTTTTTATTCATTTCTTTATAATTGGTATAAAATTCTCTTCTTATTGCTAGTGAAAACAAAATAAATAATTAAATATAATAATAATAATAATAATAATAATAATAAATATAATATTTATGTAAATAAATAAATAAATAAAAGCAATATTATTATTGTCCTAAAACTACCCTACACTTCCCTAATCCTCTCATCCTCCCATCTCGTCCGGCTTGGCCAAACTACACTATCTCCCTTCCACTTTACTTCCGTACCACTTTGAAACTACTGCGAGCTCCCAACTTCTAATGTTGAGCTCTTAACTCACTACTACCGATCTACTACCTAGCACACCTCAACTACTCCACAACGAGCTACCTCACCCACATCAACAGCCCACCATTCCCATTTCTAACTCCTTTCACCTTTCAATCCACACAACTCCATTCCCGACTTCCCACGCTACCCACATCCCCACTCCCAACTCGGCCAATCCTTGATTTGTTTGATTAGCTCACAATGTTGACCACCAATACTACCCATCTCGATCCTCCTCGACTTGGTTCCTCACCCGAGCCAATCTCGCTTACACCATACTTCCCTCCTAATCCCTCACCAAAGATAGACCATACCAATCTCCATGCACCCAATACTCCACTCCGCCACGTCCTCGACTCGCTCCACCCAACTTGTGTTCGAGTTATTCCCCACATCAACATGTCACCTCCTACCTACCCGAGCTCTATCCTCATATTCCCAACTCAGCCTCATACCCAACCTCCCCCATTCGATTCCCTCACCATTGTGCTCTCACCTCACTATACTCCCATACGACTCGCTCCCTCTCCTATCCCAACTCTCCACACTCTGAAAACTCTTCCCAATGCCTCCACTCGGATTCCTCCCTTCATAGCCACCTTGATAGAGCTAAGTCATCGGTGAATTGTGATTTTTCAGAAAAAAATTTTGAATTTCAGACCCGGTTTGAAAATAATGGAAAAGTAGTGTTATCCCAAATTTCCCCCTAGAAAATTTGGTCAAGACAACTCCTGCACATAAAGAAATTATGAAGGAAACAACTCAGACCCACGAGCTCACATTCTAGGATGACAAACAATGTTGCAAGGAGACTCTATAATGGAATGGTGGGGACTATGAAATTTCAAACAACCAGGCTGTGCAAGAAAAAAGAGAAGCTCAAACAAGCGCCGCATCTCCATGTGTCTCAGGATGAAATGAAGGCAAGGGAAAATGGTCAAGCGAGTCAAAAGGTGGAGCTTCGGGTCGTGAGGGTTTTCTCGAGTTTTTCGTTTTGCGAAAAGGGGAAAAGATGAATTACGAGACCCACGAGCCCGATTTTTGGGCCCTTCAACCAGAATAATGGAGAAGTCCATGGGTGTAATAGGGATTTTCCTCTTGTGTTGGCTCAGGTGTTCGGAGATCCATTCTGGACTTAGGGGAGTGGGACTAGAGGAAGAGGAGGAAATGGGGGTGGAAGAAGGAGCAACTGCAGTGGACACGGGAAATGTGTCGAGACACTTGGTGGCGGCATTGAGAAAGAAGCCAACACTCCAACGCTCATGGGGTTAGGAGTCACTGCAAGAGAGGGAACCACGGGGGTGGAAGGGATCTGTGAGATGAGGGAAGAAATGTTGGGGGATAGATCTGCGTGAGGGAAGAGAAGATGGATGAAGAGGGAGGGGGAACGGTAGAAGACGGGGAGAAGACACAACCAAAGGAGTGGTTGGTTGAGTGACATGAGGAGGGGAAGGAGGAGCGAGAGAGGGAATGGTTGATACTTCGCTAGTTGTAGATGTGACAACATCCTGAGTGGATGTGTCCGTTGGAGCACTTGCCCACTTCTTCTCTTCTTGGGGACACTAAGTCCATAACTTGTTCCTTGGCGGTGGAAGGAGGGCTCTCAGGAACTTCTTTCTGAGCAGTGCTTGCCTCCCCTATTTTATCCTTTCCTTTTCCCTGAGGCAAATGTTCTGGCCTGGATGGTGTATTACCCAAGGGAGATGTGGTAAAGTCTACCCTAAGGTAGAAGATACCATTTTTCTTGCACCAATGCTTGGTGCGTTGCATAGTGCCCTTGACCCTTTCCTCTATAGTCTGAGGGGCCTTATTTCTATCAATTTCAGCAAACGGCCAATTTTCCCCATCCGTTTCTAGATAAACTTGATCAAATTCTTGATCAGTTGCTTGGAAATCCTTTGGGATGATAGCCACACCATATTGAATGATCTCTACCAGGGCCAGTCGGGAGTGATCCTTTCGTCTGAGCTCAACTTCGTGATATAGGTCGATGTAGATATCTTTGATCTGAGGGACATGAATTGGATCGATCTTTGCCCTTGGAAGGCAATCACGAGGATCAAAGGTTGGCCTTGCCGGAAATTATGCTTCAAATTGAGCAATTCAAGCTTTGCAAACATCTCCCGGGCTTTTCTCTGTGAAGTGCAAGTGTACCTGCCCACTATGAGGGGGAATGGAGTTCCACCCTTCTTCCTTTTCAAACACTTCTCATGGTATGTGATGAGCTATCTAGACAGATCCAACAGGATCAGTTTGGGTCCCACATACCTTGGCAATTTGGTGGCCTCTCCCAAGAAGTTAGCAGCTCTGAGATAGGTGAAAGTGGGGAATTGCGTGAATAGCACTCCCCACTTCTCTGTGGTGGTGACCACGCTTTTGGTCGTCTGACCGTAAGTCATGTTGGGCCTCAAGAGGTAGATGATGCCATAGAAGAAGACATCGTTGATTTTACTGAATTGGGCTATGTTGTTCTCCAGTCTTAACTCTTGATAGTACTCGTATATCCTGACCTGGGGCCATATCCCATACCGATTCTATGTTGGGTAGTCCCTCTCACGAGGTAGCAACATATGCTAAATAGGAGTTCATATAGAACCTCCCAATTTTTGAAAGTTTTAAAAGTTGTTCTCGAGATTGTGCTATTGATAATCTCTCCTCAGTCAAAATGCTGATAGGGAACATTTTTATTCATTGTTTCCAAATACCTGAGCATCCACTTGTGAAAATAATGGGTATCAGGTAGCCCAAACACCTTACTCAGGAAGGTGATTGTGTCACTTAGCTCCTCTAAAAATTCATTGCGATCAATGACTTGTGGCCACCTGCTTGTCACCTTCTTATTCTTGAGGTACATCTCATTCATTAATTACATACATTTGTCTTCGTTTTCAGTCCATGTCTTTATGCAGTCCTCCTAGCTCACTGCTACAAAATGTCGGTGGTGAGGGATACCCAACATGATCTCAAAATTTCGGGCCATGAGGTTGATTATCACCTCGCCCTTCTCATTTTTGACACATCTTGTGTCCTTATTGTAACAACGGCCCACCAACATCATAAACTCATTGTTGATTGTGCTCACTGGGAGCCTGCGCAGAAAGTGTAGACCATCGCCACAACCAATTTATCCATCCATGGGTCACTGTGACCTTCTTGGTTCTGGCCCAGAAGTCCTCCATGTCAATGTGCTTGAGTTTTGAATCTCTGATATCAAGATCGCACTCTGCAAGTGAGTCAAGCATCCTGACCCTTTGGTATTTATATTTCATTTCTTGCTCTGTTAGCTTGGCTTTACCCTTGGACTTGGTTGGCTTCTTACTCAATGAAGACATGTGTGGATATGATTTTAGTTGTTGATCTACAAGAAGAATCAGGGAAGTTCATCGTAGAAGGGCCATGTTAGCCGCTAAGTCATCCATAAAAGCCTACAGAATGAAAAGTTAGAAATTTATGAGCCTCTGGGCGCAAGGCGCAACTTTACTATAGGCTGCAGGGACTTAGAAAAGTGAGGTGAACTTTGGGAAAGTGTTGCATGGGAAAAATCAGTGCCAGAAGCGGTACGGGGCACATAAAGGATACACACAACATTTAGATGTTGGTGTCAAGAGATGTGCACTTGCGCCGTTGGAAGTCTTTTAGTGAGGCACGATATGATTGGTGTTACATAGTATTATGGTGCGCCAAGGCGCGGATGTAAAAGATGCAACATCAAGGTGAGGTGTGCCAAGGGGTTAAGCTTGCGTGGCGCGGGAAGGGTTTACATAGCATGAAGTGTTGTTGCTACTGTAGGTGCGCTCACGTCGGCGCCTTAGGAATTTTGTAGTTTTTTTACAAGGCACGGGAAAGGGCTTTTGTTGCGTGAGTTCACAGTGTGCCTTGGCATGACTATTTTTGATGCAGCATGACTAAATGGTGCGCCAAAGGGGCGCGACTGCGTTTAGCGCAACACGTATGAAAATTGTGCCGTGGAAGACAATAGGCTGATTCTCTTCACTTTTGGTTTTTACTCTCTCAGCTCAAATTTTGATAGCAAGGGGTTAACCTTGGCAAAGCAGGGGACAGAGGAGAAAAGGGACGGGGTCCATTATGAGGCAGAGCCTTCCAGATTAGCAGATCTGGAAGGAGAGTGAAAAATGGTTTGCAGGTGGGTTTTGTAAAATGGGTTGGGATTGTGTTATCTTCTTAGGTTCATTGTTTATTATCAACAATCCTAATCACCTAACCAAACATAAAAACCACAACAAATCCACAAGAAGGGAAAGGGCCACTTACCAGAATATATAACGATAAAGGAGACAATGTGGGGTCCACGAACGTGACAAATGGCAACACGCGGGGCTGATAGGAACGCTGACAAGCATAGAGGAATAACTTTTCATGTTTTTTCAATTGTGAAAATGATAGGTCGGATGCGCCTATATATAGAAAAAGGTGCAATAAATTCACCACCAACATTTTCCTATGGCGCACCTGAGTGGATGTCGACACGAAGGGATTTACGCCTTAGCGCAGCTTTGGGAGTTTTGACACTACGTTTTTAGCACCCATAGTGCACTTTAGAGAGTGATAACAAGATGGCACATACGCCTTGGTGCACCTTTGAGAGGTGTAACATTTGGAGTGTTGACACTCCCTAGAATGCGCCAAAGGAATAGAGGGGCGCAGTTTTGGTTGATGTAACACAAATGAAAACTGCACCCAACCCAAAAAGGTTGAAAATGACCAAGTTCTAAAAACTAGATTTTTGGAAAGGGATTTTATGCCATTCCGAACGTTAAGGGACCTCAACGGGGGACCAAAATGGAAATTTTGGTATGGTTACCCGTAAAATTGCCCTTGTCAATTTTACAGGATAACAAAAAGATGAGCAAAGAAGATCGGTAGAAGCACCAAAGGATGACTTGGATGAGGTTAGGGAGGTGTGTAAACTATTGAGGTAGGAGAATTTTATTCCCTACTAGGAGCATGGCTGAGAGAAAACTACCGCACAGACCGGGAAGAGCACGAAAGGTAGATCCCGCATGCAAACCTCCCACCTCACAAAATTGATTATGACAAAGAGATCACCTTGAATGTAGTAGTGGATGGATGGTCAGCTAGAACATCCTCATTGACACACACAGCGTGGAGGTTAATGTTCTCACCTGATGCCTGCACGGCATCAAATGGGAAAACTCAGCATTACACCATCTTCAAATGTGTTGTATATGGCAAATAAAACAAAGGCAATGCCCATAGGTGTCTTGAAGGATGTGACCATTACCATTCAGGGGACTAAGTTCACTGGGGATTTTGAAGTCTTGGCACTTTCCGAGGTAGATAATTTCCCAGCGTTACTTGGGTGCCCGTGGTGTTATAAGAATAATGCAGATCTCTGGTTTAACAAGGGGTACATAAGCTTTGAAAACAAGGAAGAGAGGGTGATTATACCACTTGCTGATGGAAAGTCCACACCCTATACTGAACCCCTTGGGAGGAAGTCCTGGACATAATATATGTGTGCTCCATAAGAGATCCAGAGACCATCCACCCTATAGAAGGATTCATCCAGTTTGATGATGCTCAATATGTCAGTGATACTACCAGTATAGCATGTGATAATTGGGTGCATGGGACTTATGAATTGATTGGGTGACATCTGAAAGGATTGGTGACCAAGGTAACCACGATGCGTATAGTTCGGTGCCTGGGAGGAAAGGCAATAACCAAGTATTCAGGAATGCATACCCTGAGGTCTTTTTTAGGGAAATGGAAGCTCACTGGAGGGAGAATGAGCGATGAGGTATGTTGAGTTATGTTTTGATAGGCACAACAATGAGGTGGTGGGCCATGCATAGTGAAAACTTGTTGGAGTGGCATGAAGTTAGAATTGTGCTCACTGTCTGATTCTCGAAGAGCAACATACCCACCGCTATCAAGGATTACAATGGCAATGGACCCACCTCTTCCCACATCCAGGCATGTGAGAGGGTCTGGGGAGAAGGCGCGAAGCATTACCACCCTCCCTTTGGGTGCACAAGTTGTATTCAACACTACAAGGTTACACTCGTGCTTGGTACATCCATTCTGAAACCTCGCCAAATAGGATATTGGTAGGAATTGGCGGCTGACTTGGTTCACACATTCGAGTACCAAGTACCATGCAACCGGTTGATAAGGCATTACGACTATCAAATGCCTCACTGGGGGATTATGCCATGGCGGAAGACAAGTTAGTAAACTTACTTGGTGGACCTAGCTTGGAAGCGGTTCAAGAGGAGGAACCAGAAGACATATAAATCGAGCACGTGTGTGCTGAAAAGGAGAAAGGAAAGATGGTATATGTTTTTGATGGAGAGGAGATGAAGAGCATGAATGTCGACCATTCGGTTGGAACGTGCAAAGTAGTTGAAAGTGCGGATGCATGTGCGCACACGTATCATGAACCACTCAAAACCAAGAAAGTCAACATCAGCTCGGAGAAGGAGCCCAAAGAGGTTATCATTGGGGACTACCGGTCGATAAGGAAGTATCAAAGATCATTGATCTCTTGCGCAAATTTGAGGATTTATTCCCACGTGCGGTTACCATGCGTTGAAAGGCGTCCACCATCATTGGGGAAATGTAGATAAAGTTGAAAGATGGTGCGCACCTGGTTAGGAAGAGGCCTTATAGGATGAATCCCAACATGCGCGTAAGGGTTAAAGAAGAGCTAGATAAAATGATAGCATCCGGTATCATCAAAGGTCATGGAGGAATTAGAATGGATAAGTCCAAAGGTGATCAACATAAAGAAGGATGGGTGGATTACGATATGTGTGGATTACAGGGAGTTGAACGTTGTTTGTATCATAGATCCTTTTCCCACTCCCTTCACTGAAGATATTTTGGAAGGAGTTGTTGGGCGCGAGGTCTATTCTTTCACGGATGGATTCTCGGGTTATCACTAAGTAAGGATTGCCAAGGAAGACCAAGAAAAGACAACTTTCGCCACCAAGTGGGGAAGCTTTACATACACGGTCATGCCCTTTGGATTGAGGAATGCGCCCGCTGTATTTTCAAGCATAATGGTACAAGCATTTCAGGACTTCATTCACAAGTTCCTTCAAGTATATTTGGATGATTGGACAATGTATGGATTGGTCAGGGACCATTGTGATAACTTGAGATTGATGTTTGAAAGATGTCGGAAGTTGAGGATTTCTCTCAACATCAAGAAATGTATCTTTGTAACCCCTTTTGGAACATTGTTGGGGCATATCATATGCAAGGAGGGCTTACTGGTGGATCCCGCGAAAGTTGCAGTTATTGTGTGGTTAGGGGAGCCTACCAGCCAAAGCATCATGCGTGGATTTCTTGGACACACTGGGTACTACAAAAAGTTCATTAAGGGATATGCCAAGATCGCTGCGCCTTTGGAAATATTTCTCAGACATAAGAGTGCCTTTCAGTGGGGAGAGGCGCAATAGAGGGCATTTGACACTCTAAAATAAAGGCTTATCACCGCACCTATTCTATGATTCCCATCATGGGATAAACCTTTCTATGTCCACGTGGATGCCTCTGGTACAGCAATGGGAGATGTTCTTGCTCAACCAAGAGAGGGGATTTTTGATCATCCCTTGTGTTTTGCACGTAGAAAGTTGACACCAACAAAACAGAATTATACAACGACCAAGCGCGAGGCATTGTCAATGATCTACACGCTCCACAAATTTAGACAATATCTGCTGGTGACTCCCTTCATTTTCTACACTGACCATATAGCCTTGAAGTATCTAGTAAACAAAGCAATGTTGCAGGGGCGCATATGCCATTGGGTACTTTTATTTCAGGAATTTGAATTCAAAGTGGTGGTAAAACCGGAAAGAACAATTGTGGGCTGGATCATTTATCAAGGATTGATTCGGGAGAGGACGTGCAAAGTATCGAGGAAACCATGCCGGACGTGTAACTATTCAGGTTGTGGCACGCACCCTCGAAGTTAGAAGACATTGTTTTTTTCTTAAGGAAGGTGTGGCACCCAAGGAATGAATGCACTGGAAAGAAAAAGGTTAGCCATACGCGCCACACCCTTCATGTTGATCAATGAGGATTTGTATAAAATGGGTCGTGATGAGGTTTTGCACCGGTGTGTATTAGAACATGAGTGCATAGCTATAATAGAAGAAGCCCATGGTGGGATTGCTGGAGGACACTATGCGGGAATGTAACCACGCGTAAGATCCTAGTCACCGGACTATGGTGGGAGACGATTCACTAGGATTGCATTGAGTTTTGCAAGGCTTGTGACCACTACTAGTGCCTTGGAAAACCTGGGAGAAGGGATGAGATGCCCTTACGCCCCATCGCCAGCATGGAACCTTTTGAAAAATGGGCAATAGATTTTGTCGGACCAATCTCACCAGCTGCGCGAAGGACTAACTCGCGGTATATCATTACCTGTACTGATTATCTGAAAAGGTGGGCAGAGGCCACACCCACTAAGGATTACACCATAGCCACGGTTGCTAGAGTTTTGTGGGAAAACATTATCAGCAGGTATGGGTTCCCATTAAGTTTAACAAGTGATAAGGGCACTCACTTCTTAAATGAAACCGTCAGGATTCTATTAGCGAATTCATGGTAGCCCATCATAAGACTACCCCTTATCACCCCCAGGAAAATGGGACTACAGAGGCATTTAACAAAATCCTTAGTCACACATTGACTAAGATATGTGATGTGGGTAGGCAGGATTGGGATGACAAGGTATCAGCAGTTCTTTGGGCATATAGAACAATGTATAAAAGGTTGAACAAGGCCACACCATTTCAACTGGTGTTCACCATGGAGGCTATTTTACTAGTCAAATTTATGCTACCATCGCTGCGTATAGCGCACGCAGGAGGGTTGGACGATGAACAAGCACTAGAAGAAAGAATAGATGAATTGATAAAGTTAGATGAAAGGCACTCACTAGCAAGATGGAGCCAAACAAGTGAGAAGGAAAAGCAAAAGGCATGGCATGACCGCCATATTAGGAACAAACAATTTGAGATTGGCCAGATGGTATTGCTATATGATTCAAAATTTCTACGCCATCCGGAAAGTTGAAGGTGCATTGGTTGGGTCCTTATGTAATTTCATACATCCTTGATTCAAAGTGCGTCTTAATTCAAGCGTTGGATGGAACAAAATTACCTGGACACTTCAATGGGAGTAAGTGAAGCCCTACTATAAATAATGCTTCTTAAGTGTTTGTAAATAAGGCGCTTTTCCAAATCACTTAGAATTTCCTTTTATGCTTTTCCTTTCTTGTATTTCCCTTTCGCATTGTTGTTTTGTTTTACACCTTGGGTGCCGGTAACCTTATTACTTTTTAAACTTATGAATGTGTAGAGGACCGCGCATCGATTTAGTGTGGGGTGAGGTGATAAAGGGAAGCATGGAGTTATTTTACCAGAGGATTGGGTTAGTAGACCATTTGAATTGACCACGTTGAAAAGATGCATTAGGAGAAAAGAAGGCAGATGGGTGGCAAAATAAGGTTACATTGGAAATCCACGTCAAGGAGAAAAAGTGCAAAAACATGAGGTAGGCGAAAGAAAGAATCATGAGGATGGAAGAGGTGCCTTTGGTGCTGGTAACACATGTGCAAGAGTCTTCTATCAAGATGGATTATTTGCATGCCAGAAGGGTGGAAAAGTTTTCGTGCAAGGATTGGGCGCGGGTGGAAGCAGTTTCGCGTAGGGATTGGGCGCGGGTGAAAAAAATTTCACGCAAGGATTAGGTGCGTGAGGAGAAGCATTGAAGTCAGGTTTTGTTTGGAAATGCCACATTAAACATGGTCGTATGGTGGTAGGTAGCCTAGCCTTAAATGTGTAAAAGTGGGAAAAGCTATAAATACAAGAATGGGCAGTTCATTATTTTTAATTTGTGAAAAGAAGAAGAGTGACTTTCTTTCAAGAACTAGGGTTTCGAGAAATGACTCGTGCAAAGGAAAATCCCAAAATCTTAAGCGCAATCGGTCCTTTAGATCTACAAACCAGAGAAGAAGTGATTCACGGTGTGAGGAATGTTGTGAAAGAGTGCCATGATCGAAGGAGGAAAATCAGAGATTAGGGTTTGTGCTCTAGGGCATGGGGCATGTGAAGAAAACTCTAAGAAAACTTGAAAGTAACCAGGAAATGAAAGCAAAGGGTATACTGATGGCCACAAAACTAGTAAGCAAACCTGAAGAACAATCCAAGAAGGGAAAGGGTAAGGGAAAAGGGAAGAAGAAACAAGAAGAAATACCCGTAGACACAAATGAGGAATGGTACTCAAAGATGCAATACCTAGATGGGGTTCTACTAGGGCAAGAGTGGGAGTCCCACATAAGACAGATGACCGTGATCGACTACAATCACTAGTCAAGCATAATTGCAAAGGAGATGGCGCTGGAGCTGGTGCGCCCAACAAATAAATGAACACCTGACGGGTTGCCAATCTATAACGATGTGGTCAAGGTGAAAATGGAGAAGGTAGGGCTTCTCCAGCTTTACGAATTTCCATATTTCAGGAAGCCGGCGCTTGTACCAATGGCTGATGACGCGTGTACACGAAGACTTCTTCTGCTTCGCAGGTGCAAAATGCACATAACTCCCCAATTAATTTCACACTTCATAGGCCTAACTGTGTAGGGGACACGCTCATAGATGACCTCCAGGATGAGGAGGAAATTAGGGAAACCATAGCATCCTAGGAATTAAAGAAGGGATCAAGATACTATGACATCTCGGATATTAGTGATCCGGTGATGAAGATGGCCGCACACCTTGTCTCCAAGCTGAATGGACAAGAGAGGTGGACCCAGGTGAGCAAGCCCTAGTTGAATGTCTGCAGGAAGGTCATGGAGGGTACCAGTATACAACATCTCCCAATACATAGCAGATGAAATCATAAGCAACACGGAGAATGGGGGAAAAATCCTATTTGGGAACATTCTATTGACAATTGTGTTCTCAAAAATCGGGGTGTCGGATGCTTCTAACAAGTTCGTGTGGAATACCTGCTGAAGACCCTTCACCCACAGACAGATTCTAGAAATACACATGTGAATCAATGACAGGGGTACACAAGGTGCGCTTAGACAAATGGTACACACGCCTTAGGAACGCATTCGAAGGTGAATGATGGATTCTGAGCAACTCGCTCCGAACCGAAGGAGAAGCAGAGTTCACGGTCTATCAACACTTATGCATTGGTAGATTCATCTTGGTGGATGGCAGTTGGAGTCCATGGTGTAAACTCCCATTCTTGTTTACTACCCAATTTTTCCAAGCAGGGGTAAACAGATACAAGGAATCGAAGAAGTTAAATCTGGAGTTGTCCACCCTTGACAGAGAGCATAGGGAGATGAGAAAGAAGTTGGTCTACCCAAAGAAGCATGCGTACGTTGAAAGGTATGTGTCACAGGATGTGCACATTGTAAGGCCATTGACCTTACCTATTGTTGGGAGTAATGTTGCGAGGATCTACCCGCATAAGGCCGAAATTTGAAAAGGGCACGTACGTGGAAAATGAGATATCCATCCCAAACAACCCTATTGGCAGGAAGAAGCCCGCGCCAAAGCGCAAGGAGAGGGAAGAGGAGGAAGAACAAAGGGCGGTGGAGAAGCAGAATGTAGATACCGCGGGGCCGAGTACCTAGGTCTCGGAAGAAGAGGAGAACGGTGGTCAGGGAGAATACCCTAGAGCCTACAAAGCCACCATCCCCTGAAGAACCCTCAAATGAAGAGAGGACAACATCCCCGACTCCGGACTTTTCTGCAAAGGAAGAAGAACAAGGGACGGAGGAACAAGAGTCTGAAGATACAGACGACCCGAACGCCTATATAGGCGAGAAGGATGTTGATGAAGGGGAAGAGTTAGAGGTGAATCAGGAACCTATTGATATCCATGATTCGGAGGGAGAGAGACTAGAGGATACAAAAGATGCTTTCATCTTTGTAAGGATGAAAGGCACCCAAGGGAGGAAGGTGCATGGAGTGAAATACCAAGGGGCTAGATATGCCCAAGCTTACTCAGGAGGAGGTGGATGAGAAAGTGACAAGGGAGGTAGAGAAGATAATTAACACCTTAGTTGAAGAGGAGTTGGAGCGCAGCGCGGAGCTCGTGCTCAACGAGTTCAAAGAAGAGTAGAGGGAGAAGAGTTTGGGTAGTACAAAAGGCCCAACTCTTTGAACTATTCCCAAGGCGTGCGCACGAGAAGTAAACGCACGAAGGGGAAGAACAACGATGGGATACACTGATGACCCCAACAAAGTTTTACGCACGTGTTTCCAGAGTACCGTACCCACCAAGGAGCTCACCGCCATGGAATCCTTTGATCCTGAGGGTGGGTACCCGCACACAAGGAAGATGATATCATGGGTGTTCGACTCCCACCTCGATGAGCCTAAGTTCGAGTTAACCAAGGAACGGTACTAGCGTTGTGCGAAGGAAAGGGGGACAACCCCATTGTAAACACGCAACAACTATCGGATGAGCAAGTGTGTAACGCGCTCAACAAAGTCTCTGTAGAAATTGAGGCTAGGCTCTTCTGCAAGAATGACAAGGTTAAAGTCTTGGAGGACCTGTTGGAAAAGAGGAAGGAAGAAGTAGTCAAGCTAACGAAGGACCTCAGCCTTGAGAAATTAATCAGCGCTCAACTACAGAGGGAACTTTAGGAGGAAAAGGCTAGGGTACACAAAGTTTCCAAGAAGGTGGAGCTCATCTCCCAAGCTATTATCATGAAGCACCCGGACCTTAACCCTCCCACACAAAAGTATGGATCCTCCCTGGAATGCCTAGAGGACTTGACTCGAATCCTCACCATGGAAAGGTAGCCTTTGGCCTTGGAGTCACCGAGGAGGTAGCCGTGCGCTTGGAGGAGGACAAGCTGAAGGTTGTCATGCTCATGGCTGAATACAACAAGGTGCTCGCTGACGTGAAAATAGCTACACAAACCGCGGGGTCGCTTACGACCATTGTGCGGATCAAGACAAAGTGACAAGCATGCTACTTGCCAACAACGGCCAAGTCAAGGACTTCGGGGAAAAGAATAAGGGCAATAGAGCCAGTGAGAAAAGATCATAGCCAAGGTGGAAAAGAAGTCTGGCTATTGAGAGCCGATGAATCTCAATCAAAACCAGCTAAAAGAGATTTATAAGTTCATCACGAGGAAGATGGATGCCTGGAGGATCACGCCAAGGAGCCGGAGACCGTGGTGGAGACAATTAATACGAAGGGGAAGGGTTAACCTTCGACGAGGTGAACACCTTGGTTGTGATATATGCACTAAAGTGCAGGATGATGTTAGCACTTGGAGTACATTGGAGGCACAATCTTTCTATTCTTTTTATTCTTTCTCTTCTTTCTCTTCTTCCTTCTCTTCTTTCTCTCCTTTCTCTTCTTTCCCTTCTTCTTCTTTAAGCAGTTGCCCTTCTATTCTTTCTCTCCCCATTCTTTATTCTTTCCCCCATTCTTTTCCAAGGCAAGGCCTTGCATTATTTTTGTACTGCATTCTTTGAAAAGGTTCCCGAGGGCGGAGAATAGGTGAAGTGTGGGGTAATGTTGGGCCCCTAATGTAGCTACCAAATCTTAAGGGCGCATAGGTGCGCATGGCCAGAGGAAGTGTGCATGTGAAGGCACGTAAGGCATAATTCAAAAGGGGTTCCTGGAGAACCAAGGACGTGCGCGCTACGCGAAGAACAATTTGGGACTTATCTGTTTTCAGCCTTTTGGATAGAACACATGAAGAACGTGTTCCGTTTGGATAAGGTTCCAGCCTGGCGACAAGGTGTCCTAGAAGGAATATACCTTACGATAGGAAGATCCAAAAAGCTAATCATGACATGGAGAGGCATGCGCCTGGGGCGACCCACACCTTGACACTTGGGGGTAGATCTGAGGTTGCGTAGAGAGTTTGGTAGAGCTCAGATGTCTATTTATATGCGCGCCCTTGGCAAAGAACAAAGACACAAGTGAGGTAGCAAAGCTCTGCAGAATTACTGTGAGAACTATGGGATAAAATGGGTAGATGATTCTAGGAAGGATGTAATGGGGAAATGGGGAATGTAAATTTTGTTTTGTGAGCATACATGTATAGATCCAGATATGGTGTATGACTGTGGTCTGCCACTCTGTGATGTTTTGGAGTAATACTATGAATGAATATGATAAGGTTACCATTATGTTTATATTAAGATCTCCTTCCTGTATTATCTGCATGTTTCCACTATGCTTTTGATCTCGTATAATCATGGATCTTACTTGAATGTTAAGTCTTATTGTGGATTTACAACTTCCTAGTTCTATTAATTCATTGCGCGCTTTGTTACTATTATGACTGAAGGGGTGTAGAAGCCGTCCTGAGCTCTATAGCTTCTTCATGTCTGTTAAATCACTAAGTCAGAATCATGAATTATGCCTTCCACTAAACTCACATTAAAGAGAGACTCGTCTCCCTCTCGCGCGCCTCGGGTGAGCGCCGGCGCTCGGCCGGGTGATAGGCCGGCATGCAAGAGGTTCCCTTGTTCTTGGTGGGGTGCAAATGACTACATCTTCCACTTCCACGAAAATTAACTGCATCACCTACATGTTTTGCACAGCTTGGGAAAAATGCGGCCTTGGAGATGAAAGGACCAAATATGACAAAAAGACTATGATGAAGAAGAGTTGTTACTCAATACTTTTAACTTAAGAAAGACATATTGGCCAAATATCTATTATTTAAAATCTATCACTTCAAAAATATAAATATTCTTAATATTACTACTATTTGTGTGTTATTTAATTAGCGGAGGCTTCCACCTTTGAGGATGCCTTTGCTGGAATGTGTCAAATTCCGGCAGGCTCTTTCCAGTGACGCAATTCTAGCAACATTGTTTCACGTTAATGTTTTTGGTGAATAAATATCTATCATTTCAATCGCCCTCATCCTCCGTAAGATTTGTATTTACCCGGTCTAGAGTTGACCAGATCCGCTCCCGCAAAATTCCCTAATCCAATAGAGCGGAAAAATTCTTCGTAAACCCGGGCATTTTATGTATATACACATTGTGTATGTCTAGATAGGGCATTCATTTGTATACACGTGTATATATCCTTCGGTGGTATGCGAATGTTAGAGGTATCATTCGGTTTGTGGATGGATGCTGCAAGAAGAGTCTGTTGGATTGGTCAAAGGCAAAGGCACACCTTGATTGCGTAACTGCAGACAGAGAATTGCATAACCGACAAAGATTTGCATAACCAGATAGATATTATCGAGAGTGATTGGTGGTGCGTTGAGGAAGAATTATGAAAGTTGGAAGAAAAGGAGTGGCATCGAATACATAGCGTGGAGAAGCAAAGTGGCGGCGTTAGGATGGTTGTCTTTTCGTTTTCTTGCTCGTCCATCGCCCCCCATGGTCATGCGAGCAATGAATTCAAAGTGAAATAAATGATGCTAGGGTCTTTGTAAATTTCATGTCAATTCAATTCGTTCACTTCACTTGTTCTTTTCTCTAATGGCATTCGAGATTGGGCGGGGTTTGTTTAGAATGTCGTCCATTGCAATTCAAAGCATTACGAGAGAGGGTGTCAATGGTGGGGAGGGGGATTCAATCAATTCCATGCAAAAGATTATGCTTTTAGGTCACAAGCAAGCTAGATACCAAATTGGGTGTATGAAATCTCTCAAGGGATTTCTTTCCTTTTACAATTATATTGTTACATTCTCAGTACATCTTAGGTTCCAACCTATGAGCAATGCAGGTGTAGGGCGAGAGGGGGATTCAATTTGAGGGTTTTTTTTGGGCAGAAATCCTCATTGACGCCTCGCTCGAGGCACACACTTGACTATGGTTGAGTTACCTGGTAACTCTTGGCTATGGTCGAAGAATACTTGACTATGTGTCATTCTATGACTTAAGCTGGAACTCGGACATATGACAATATTGTTTTTCATTTTTGTCCAGGTGTGAATTTTAGTAATAATTCACTCTATGATTCTCTTGCCTAACGTGAAAATATTGCTATTTATTTTGTTGTACACAAAGAAAATACTTGACCGTGTAGTATTCTCTGATTCTATGATTCAATTTGTGATGCACACATATGACATACAATATTGTTAGAGGTTGGGTAATAGGTACTTCACTATGTATTATTCAAAGGTTTCATTTATGGTCTAGTTAGAGGCAGGGGAATACTACATTTTGTGTTATTCACTATGTTTGTAGATATATGGCAACATTCTATCCTTGACTATATGGGAATACTTTTATGAGGTTATCCATGGAGACATCTAAGGTGAAAGTAGAAGAGACATAAAAACAAATTAATCCTAAAGAGGCTGATGAATTAAAGTGGCAGTCGAGAAACTGGAAGGCGACTTTCTGTGCGAGTTCAATTTCCATGGTGGCCTGTTTACCGAGGGTTGCATCCATCATATCTACAAATTTAATCACTCTTCTACAATTTTTTTTTCTTTTTCCCACAAAAGATTCAGCGTTTTAATTTTAGAGAAATTTTCAGCGTTATATTTACTTATTTTGGGTGAGAGTGCCGAAGACGTTGTGTTAATTGCCCGCATCGTTGTTTATTGCATTTGGTGAAATAGTAACATCATTTGGGATTTATGTATTTATAGATTTATAACTAAAATCATTATTTATATTATTATCTTCCCCTCCATTATTTGCAACTCATGTGCAATTGCTAGTACTGAATATGTGTAGTTGATTTCAAAAACTATAAAATACATTTAAAAAGGTCAAAAACATGAGGGACAGACGTCAAATCTTTGACGGCAACATTCAAAATGCACGTTACTTTTTTTTGCCATCCCATCACTTGATTTTTAAAATGTCAAAATTGCGGGTTTTTAAAATGTCAAAATAGCGTGCTTTATAAAGTGTCAAAATAGCGTGCTTTGATAAAATTGCGACCTGCGTGTGTGTTTACCGAACGTTTCTCTTTCCCAAAAATATCTGGCAAGTATTCCACTCGTGCTATATTATATTCCTTGTTGCTTAAATACCACCATTACTCGCACCAATCCATTGAACGTTATTATATTTGTGACATTATTTTTTTGTTGGTAAAAATGTATCACGCAGAAGCAGAGGCAGAGCGTGAGCCTCGGCTGTTAACAATTGATTTTATGGGAATCGGATCTGACAAGCTCGAAACTAGTATCAGTAGCAGTAGCAGTTGTTGCCACCAACAACTTACAACCAGGCGATGTAAGTCTTTTTTTAATCTCTGAGAAAATCATGCACTTGTAATTATGTATTTATGAATATTGATGTCGCCCGGGATTTATTGTACACAGCAATGCAGTGGTGCCTGAGAAAGATAAAACCCCATATGCTGCAGCAACTACTTTTTCCCAATCATGAGGTTGAGATTTCTCAGCCTATAATCAAGACCTTGGAATTGTTTCCGCTACACACTTCCAATTGTAAAGAGGGCGACATTGTGGACCGCCAATCACCTTCTATCACTGCTCCGATGAATTTTTTTGAAGCTGCCCCTTTCTACAATGACGCACTGAACGTTTCTTCTCAAAAAGTAAGCGGAATTCTCAAGCTTTACAGTTAGTTTGTGCTGTTAATTTTTAGTTGGAACAGAGAGCTGATAGTGTTATTTATGGTTGATGAACAGGTGGGTAATGGAAATGGAAATGGAAATGGTCTGCAACATATTTATCCGGCTTCTGAGAAAGGCGTCTATTCCATCAGCAGAGGGGCAGGGGCAGGGGCAGGATTCACAGCCACGCAGAGTGTTGAGGAGGCACCACGTTCCCGTAAGTGCTCCATTTCACTTCAATCCACTGCCAAAAAAATGTATAAATTTGTGTAATTGGAAATAATAGAGAAATAAATCTGTGATGCAGAACTTCCGATATCGAAGAAGTTATCTCTTCAACGTTTTCTCCAAAAGCGGAAGGACAGGTACTGCTAGATTTCATCTTCTTTCTTGATTTCCAATGGAAACAAACGAATTCAAGATCTATTTGGTAAATGTGATGAATTTCTCTGTGCAGACTTAACAAATTACTTCCCTACACGACTTAATCAAGTGAAGGCGGAAGAAAGGATTTGGAGACACATCGATTAGGAGTAGCATTAGTGCCTGTCGGACATGTTTTGGGGATTTTGGAAATCGTAGAGAGCCAGGCAGGTTGACCCCTTCCGTCACACAAAAAATTTATAACCGTCAAAAAGATTTTCAAGGGCCGTCTGTCAAATATATGTTCTTTATCGTATAATTATTAATCTGGCATGCTAGTTGAATGGCACATACTACTGCTCTTCCAATGTACACAGCTCTTAATTCCTGAATGCCATTATATATGGTTTATGTTTTGTTTGTATATTTAACGAGGTTATGGAATGGCGGATCTTGTCGAAGATAATGTATTTGATAGAAAGGATACAATATTTTCAATGGACTAGAAGCCTTTCACGGTTACAAGCTTGATTACACAGTGCTTATTTGGTAATAAGACAGTCACCAATGCTCCTCAGCAACATATTCTAGAAAAATACAGTCTCTTGCTTCCTCCAAATGCAGTCCCTTGTTTATAGAAACCACAGGCTTCTGTTTCATCCAAATGCAAGAGTGTCTTCTTTTCTTGAATGCAGGCCGCTTTTAACTCATATGCACCAGAGCCACATAACATAAAATGTTTCAATGGTAAATTTTATGTTTTCGCTCAAATTTAGTGCATGACGAGCATACTTGTTTATCTTTTGTAATAGAAAGATTTAGCAAATAGTGCAGGAGTCATGACGAGCATACCTGTAAAAGAAATCTCACGTGGTTACTGTAACACATGTACCAAGTGAACAATTAGTAAATTAAAGGCATAAGGTGGAACTGGTAGGGAAAAACATATATGTATTCATTGATGTAAAAATGAAATAAACGTGAAAAAGCACAAAATCTATTTTTCCTCTTTAGAAATTTTGAGATAAATATGTCAACATTTAAAACTAGTGCTAAAGAACTAGCATGATTTAAGAAATTTGAACATGTGAAGCATACGAGCTAACCATCATTATAATTATATGCAGTGTCATTGAATAAAGTTGCATATACAATTTTTCTTATAGTTTTAAGATCAAAGAAATTTGTAATCCAACATTGTTTATGCCCCTATGTTCAACCCTCGATGAAGAGACTGCTACTCTAAATATATAGGAGGAAGTATGAAGATTTGATCTCGATCATAAGGTAGGGTGCACGGGACGAGATACAAATATAGATACTATATGCTATGGCTAGGTCAGTATGATTCATCTTGGATGAAGGAATCAAGCTTAAAAATGGGGGAGTCAAATCTTAATCACGAAATGGAGCAAGTGAAAGTGGTTGATCAGTAAAGAGAAAGAGGTTTCTATGCCTAATAAGAAGAGGAGAATATTTCCCCTTGTAGGAAACTATACACTCCATACATTTACTATATGGTCATGTTAGGATCCATGTAGTTTTGGCGAGAATTCTTACAAATCATGTTAAAACTTCCACGATCTTGAAAAAAATGAACACTTAAAAAAATCATAACAAATTTGTAATAATAGAAGGATAATAGAGGATTTCATTTATAACTCCCCTTACTATTTTTAAAACTATTTTGCATGGTGTTGCAAACTTAGTAGGTTTTAAGAGTCATTTAGGTCGCACCACTAAAATAATGTTTCTTTTTTATCGAGCTTCTCTGTTTTGACTAATTTTTACATGTATACTTTGTTTCACTATTTAACCGTATGTTCCACCACCTAGTTATAACAATTACGTGAAAATTTGATTTAAAACGTTAAAGCGCTACCCCGTACACAAATGGTTCGTTCATGCCATTGAAGGGTAGGAAGCGTAATGTTACTCCTAAAATAATTGGAAAGAATGGAGTGGAGGCGGTGCATTTGAGTTCAATGCCGGTATTATTATTGATCAAGAAAAGTGCGAGTTGGTTGACACTAAGCTTGGAAATTGACAAGTTGTGGGCCGTTGTTTATGATTTTAACTGTATTTTATACGTAAAAACTTTAGGTAACAGAGAAAATGACACGCTGAAAATTTAGAAAATGATATAATTTTTTAAATAGTCCTCTACAAATATATATTTACATTTTTGTTAAAAAAACATTATATATATATATATATATATATATATATATATATATATATTCAGAATTTACAACCGTTAGCAGAAGTCGTCAACAAATTTTGATTTGAGAGGCACATATAATTTGAAATTCCGGGGCTGGTTGGCACCGCCAGCGACTTTAAAAAGGACGATTATTTGGTAGTTTTTTTGGGTGGAAGGTGGTTGACTCGTTGGCACCCACTTTAAATAAAGCGGGCAACATTTGACATACACGTTCTTTGATTGAAAATAAATAGAAATAACTGAATTTTGACATATGAAAACTAATTCGTCATGACGTGCTTTTTAAAATTTCAAAATTGCGAGTGTATTTAACGTTTTTATTTCCCCAAATAGCAGATATTCCTCCTTGCTGTGTTTCCCGTGTTTTTCCTTTCATCTTTTGTTTGCGACATTAATTTTGTTTTGGTGAAAAAATGTACGAGGTAGAACTATAAAAATAGCCTTGAAATCCTATAAAAATTAGTAATCATGCCCGCCTTTGCTCACATTCATTTGAGATGTCTATGGAGGGGTTGGAAAGGTATATTATTGTTGATAGGAAATAAAGAAAAACTTCATGAATGCAATTTCTATTAGGTAACCACATGCAAAGACTATCAAAAGAACCATATTTTCAAACAATTATAAATAAGTGAACAGGTTAAATGAGATGTGATGTAGAATTTTCAATTTCTCACGACCCTTAAAATATTATTCTTTATAATTTTTGTTGGTTCAAGATAATAAATATAGTTGTATTGATAAGCTTCAAACATAGTTGCATGACTACATACTCTAGACGCATGATGACATAGTCTAGAACCCCGACTACATAATTTCATACGCCTAATCGCATCAAGGAAAATTTTAGTGGCGAATTTTCATAAACTCACGAAAATTGAGGATTATAGAAATTCGAATTGGCGAATATTATGTGGTTCGCAGCCGACTTATTCGCCGAAAAATTCGACCGACATGTCCCTTATACTATTCGTTTCACCTAGATTTTACACATATATAAGAGCTTATGAATGTAATTCGCCACCATTTCAAATCATATTGTGTGCATATTTGCTGAAGTAAACATAAGAAAATCCTTAGCCGCCAACACTAAAATCTGAGCCGTCCAACCATAAGTCGTCCAACTCTGAGCCGTCCAAACCAGTCGTCGTCCAACCCCACCGTCTAACGCCAAATCTGAGTCGTCCAACCCCTTAGGCGTCCAACTCTAATCCGTCCAACTCTATTATGTCCAACCCTAAGCTATCCAACTTTGATTTGTCCAACTTTGATCCATCCAACTCTATTCTCGTCGAACCCTCGCCCGTAAACACCTGTCCGTCCAATCAAGTATCCATCCAACACCGAGCCGTCCCATCCCTTAGTGTCCAACCCTGAGCCCTCCAACCCCTAAGGCTTAAGTTGTCCAATAACTTAGGCATCTAACCCCCAGTGAGCCATCAAACCCCTCAATGACTTAGTCATCCAACCCTTTTCCGTCCAACCCTTTATCGTCCAACCAATACTGTCTAACCTTAAACTGTCCATTCTCAAAGCCTTCGAACATAAGAGCTAACCCTAATGCCTTAAGCAGTAAGAAGTCATGGATACTAGAAATCAAGGCAAGAAGATTACAAATTCAAATCGATCGATTCGAAAGGGTGCAAATACTTTGCTTAGCTATTATGGAAAATCACCAAAAACAAAGGCGCTTTGGATTAGCTTAAAATATCGGTATGTGACATGCGCTATTTACTAGTTATTTAATCTTACAAAATTTAATAATTATGTTTATCATACTATTCTTGGAACTCTTTATACTCTGTAAAAATTTAACTATAGATAAAATTAATACTATATAAGTAACAATTTTATAGAATTATATGCAGACGTTTCAAATTCCTTCATAGAATAATCAATTTAAAGATATCGATGATCCATTATATGTTGAGGAAAATATTTTGTCCCTTGATGACATAGAAGTACAAGAAAATTCGTCGAATTTTCATGATACACCAACAAAGAAAGCTTCTACTCCAAGGTCTATTTCTAGAAAAAGGAGACATGAGAATCAAAATATTCCTGCTAACAACCCATATACAGAAGTCGAATCCCAAGAAGAAAAGAAGAAAATATGTCAGAAGAAAGAGGGAAAACTGGACAATTGGAAGGAAAATCCAGTTCGAATGGGTTGCAAAATATCCTTTTATTGAACCTGTGTACACTAAAAATTGTAATGATGTTCCAACACAATGTCAATGCAAAATATATGGTTGGAAATAGGGGAAGGATCACACGATGCAGCTTAAACTAGACACAATTGAAAACACTTTGTGGGAAAATATACATTTCCCAAAAGATAAAGGATGGCAAAGATAGTCAAAACACATAAATGGAAAGATGCAAAAGATTGTCTACATGTCAAATACATAGAAGAGTATGAAAAGGAACAAAAACATATGAAATATGTAAATGAAAAAGGTGGGACCATAGTAGCAAGATTGAGCAAAGCTATGGAGGTAGAAATGCAAGCAAAGGGTATTCAATTTTTACTATATTTCATATAATGAAAATGGGAAGACCGATGTCATATTTCGGAGAAAATTAAATGTTGTATCAAGTTATTGGTCTATAGAACGTTCCTCAATCTCATTGGTCGATACGGTGAATGGGAGATTGTAAAATGTCTATCTCTAGTAGAGAAGGAGGATCTGAAATTGTGTGTTCAAAAGGTAAAGTATATTTCCCTTTCATTAGATGAGGTTACTATAGTTGATAATACTTCATGGATATGTATTCATGTTTACACATTTGATAATGAAATAAGGACTCCACACCTCTTAACAATTCATAAAATGACTGAGAATTGCAATTCTAAAAATATTTATAAATTGGTGGTGTCAAATCTGAAGGATATCGCTAGAATGGATGAATTTTCCATTGCAACAAAATTAGTTTGTGTCGGAACCGATGGTGCAATCAGAATGCGGGAGCCATAAATGGCCCGTGTGTTAGAATTTAGACAACTATTTCTCCGTATATGGTTGTTGTCCATTGCATGGCTCATAGAATGAATCTCGCCTAAAAAATTGTGAGCACATTTGAAAATGTAGCTAAAGTGGAGGAATTGATACATGATCTACATGCTTATTATTCTAGCAGTTCGAAGAGATTTTTAGAATTTCAAAAATTTGCTATTGGACTGATAGAGGGAAAAAAATTCTCAAAGATGTAGATACCAGATGGATATCTATGTATGAACTTGCATGTAGAATATTTGATGAATATCCTTCACCGAGGATTTATGTTTAAATACCGTAGGGATGTAGATAAAGCTAAAGATCTATTGTGTCGTCTAACTGACATAGAAAATTTACTCACACTATGTGGTATTTTTCCCATGTTGAGGGAGCTTAATATTTTAACGAAGCATGCACAAGATCGGTATTTCTACATTACAGACTTCATAAGACTCAGAAGATGTGTTTGCTGGAGTCTATAAAGCTTGTATATTTCTCGATGGGAGTTTTCGTGTCTTTGCTTTTGAAAACAAAATGCATTGACATATTTGAAAAACTCTAGGTGCTTCTTAAAGTACAATATACATGATCATTTGTGTATAACAACACATGGAAGAGATATTCCACTTCATACGTTCCAAAAAGAGTTGATATGGCTAACTCATAAATAGAAGAAGTAAGAGTGACACGAAATTTATATGATGCAGTATTAATGGAAACTAGGAATAAGTTGAGAAAGATCTCTGAATCATTAGCTAAAGAGATCCGAGAAAAAATCAAAAATGATAAAATACTTGAAGCAATGGGAGTTGTAAATCTGCAGTTTTGGAATTTGTCAGGCAAAAAACCTTATACATCTATCAGTCCTTTATTTATCAAAAACATGGGTGATCTAACTGATCATTTCTCTAAGACTGAAGAGATAAATGGAGTTTCTTTAGAAGGTATTTTAAAAAGAAAACTACTTAGTTCATAGTCAATGGATTTTTCTAATACTATGATATGACAAGTTCAACTTCTACAAAACCCACAGGATTACGGTGCCATGAAAAGGATTTGGAAGGATATCTGTTCCAGTAGTATTCTAAGTGAAGATTTGAGCAAGTATATTAAGTTGTATGAGCTTTGTCAAACAATGATTCTGGGTTCTATGGAAGATGAGAGGGTTTTCAGTGCACTATCCTTTTTAAAGTCAAAATTTCGAAACATATTGGATAGGAATCTAGAAAGTTGTCTCAGATTATATGTATCACGTTACTCAATGGAGTATTTTCCTTATGATAGAGCACTGACATTGTGGAATTCACTAGTAGAAAGAAGAGGAGTTAGTAATATTCTTCTTGACCCATGGGATCGAGACAGATCCATAGATCATGCTACTGCTTGATTTCAAGACAAATGAAAACGTTGATCTAAGACTGTTCCAATTTACATAGATTTCTATAGACACCTATTTTTGGGTGTAACCCCTCTCCGTCATCCCACATTGACATCTCCTCCCGCTTTTCTTTTGTTCTAAATCCCATCCATCTACATTTTAATTAATCCATAGTTTTAATTAATTAATAGGTTCTACATACCCATTTAATAATCCAAATATTGTCACATCTCAAAAATAATGCAAAACATGGGCAATAATGCACCCATCTGACATCCCACTCTTAAAATTCAAAAAGAGAATACTTTATTTCACCTAATATCCCCACCTCTTATCACATCCTTATCTTTTTCTTTACTTTAAGTCAAATTGTGAGCCTCACTGAATCACATCACTTCTTTTAATCAGGGTTACTTTACTCACCTTGAGTATCTTTTAACCTACAGTCTAACCTCACCATTAAACTATAAATATGGGTTTTCCCCCATATTTCAAAAGGAGAAGAAAAAGTTAGAAAATTTGGGTGAATGCTGAGGAATTTTAGCCATTTATCATAATATCATTATTATTCTATCTTTGTGATAACATGTGGAATTTCCACAGTACTCTGCTCGTGATTTGATTCATGTAGTGAGATTCATGTTGCACACATATGATCAATAACACCATCTGCATACTGGCATCTTTTAGGTTATTTTGTTTATCAACTTGCATGTTATCTATTTGGATTCTATTTTATCATTATTATTATCACGCGGGGGTTGACAGCTAGTGAGGGAGTTAATGTTTCCCGGATCTGCTTTGTCAGGCACTCCCCACATAAAATCTCTAATCAATCTTTCTCTAGTGTATGTGAGCTACATGTTTGCTAGGATCACACCAAGGAGTTTGATATCAACTTTGCGCCCGTATTATCCATCGCCATCTCCAAGGTACTAAGCCCTTATATACTCGACGTTGTTATTTGTTTGTTGATTTCTCGTACACTCATCTAGACAGGAAGTAGTAAAATTTGATCAACATTTGGCACGCCCAAGGGGACCAGACCCAAAATCTGGTCATTTTTATTGCTTTACTTGTCTTGTGGTTTTAATGCTATCTCCATCGGTGCGGTGCGCAGGTACATACATTTAGTCATTTTATCCTCGCTTGAGGTAAATGTTTTTGCTGTTTTGAAAGGATTTTTATTCAGTTGTTTATAATTGGTATAAAATTCTCTTCTTATTGCTAGTGAAAACAAAATAAATAATTAAATATGATAATAATAAATATAATATTTACGTAAATAAATAAATAAATAAAAACAATATTATTATTGTCCTAAAACTACCCTACACTCCCCCTAATCCTCTCATCCTCCCATCTCGTCCCAGCTTGGTCAAACTACACCATCTCCCTTCCACTTTACTTCCCTACCACTTAAACTACCTGCGAGCTCCCAACTTGTAACGATGAGCTCTTAACTCACTACTACTTGATCTACCACCTAAATGCCTAAACTACTCCACAACGAGCTACCTCACCCACGTCAACAACCCACCATTCCCATTTCTAACTCCTTTCACCTTTCAATCCACACAACTCCATTCCCGACTTCCCACACTACCCACATCACCACTCCTAGCTTGGCCAATCCTTGATTTGTTTGATTAGCTCAATGTTGACCACCACTACTACCCATCTCAATCCTCCCCTGACTCGGTTCCTCACCGAGCCAATCTCGCTTACACCATACTTCCCTCCTACTCCCTCACCTGCCAAGACCATACCGATCTCCACGCACCCAATACTCCAATCCGCCACATCCTCGACTCGCTCCACCAAACTTATGTCCGAGTTATTCCCCACGTCAACACCTCACCTCCTACCTACTCGAGCTCTATCCTCATATTCCCAAATCAGCCTCATACCAACCTCCCCCACTCAAATCCCTCACCATTGTGCTCTCACCTCACTATACTCCGATACGACTCACTCCCTCTCCTATCCCAACTCTCCACACTCTGGAAAACTCTTCCCAACACCTCCACTCGATTCCTCCCTACACAACCACCTAACAGAGCTAAGTCATTAGTGAATTGTGATTTGTTAGGAAAAATAATTTTGAATTTTAGATCCGGTTTGAAAATAATGGAAAATTAGTGTTATCCCAAATTTCCTCTCGCAAATTTGGTCAAGACAACTCCTGCACATAAGGAAATTATGAAGGAAAAAACTCGAGCGCACGAGCTCACATTCTAGGATGACAAACAATGTTGGGGAGACTCTATAATGGAATGGTGGGGCCAAAGTGAAATTTTAAACAACCCCGTGCAAGAAAAAAGAGAATCTCAAACAAGCACCGCATCTCCACGTGTCTCAGGATGAAACAGAGGCAGGGGAAATGGTCAAGCATAGTCAAAAGGTGGAGCTTCGGGGCCGTGGGGTTTTCTCGAGTTTTTCGCTTTAAAAAAGGGGAAAAGATGAATTACGGACCCACAAGCTTGATTTTTACTCTAATATAACTGCCACGTGTTCCATATCAAAGGGGACCCATTTTTCAAGTTGTTTTCCTGCCCTCATGTATGGACTGATACAAAACTTTGAAGGGGCATATCTTTCAACTCAGGGCTCAAAATATTGCGAATTTGACACCGTTGGAAGCATCTCGATGTCCTATATGCCATGAAAGGATTAAAAATCATTTTTCATGCCCTGGTCGTAAAAAATGAAGAAGAGTCTTCCAAGCCATTAACACATAATCCAATCTCTTCAACTACCAAATCTGATTCGATTCAATCCGTTGGGAAACAAGAAGTGACATATTGTGGGTGAATTTGCAGAAGGCATTGATATTCAGTGGTTGAGCTTTCAAAGCGGGATACGATGCATATATCGGGGTGGTTGAAGCAGGATTTGATTTGTTTCCCTCTTCTCTCTCTCTCTCTCTTATTCTTTCTATATATTGTAACACTTCTCATTTTGAAAAGGTAGAGACATCCAGGCATAGAGAAACTCTATCAAATTTGTTTCTCAATGCCATTTTTGAGTAGAGAACCTTCTCCCACACTGGAAAATGTATTTATGCCTCTATTCCGTAAATGTATTGGTATGTACACCTTCTAAAGAAATAAAAATGTGTTTTTGTGGTGTTCTTCAACCCTTTGCATCATTTTGTTGTTTCTCTGTGCCTCTCCCTTCCATATTTGTTTTTCTATGCATGTATTTCACATTTGTAGGTGTAGGATATTGTGTTTCATGGAGTTTAATGGCGAATTTGAAGATCTGGGCCATGTCACTTCATCTGACCTCCCTCATCTCCATTTTCTCTATTTCTTTCTCCCTCAATAGAATATCTCGTTCCCTTTTCTCGGTGTTATCACCTCTGTAGTGTAGGATTTCTTTATTTTCATGCTCTCTCTCTCTCTCCTTGGTCCCTTGGAATTGTTAGATTAGGAGTAGATAGTCGCATTTCCTTCCTTAGAAGTAGTTTAGCACTAGGATTAGGAAGAGGAACCAGCCTTCTCTGGAGGATCATTCCCATTTGCAAGTCCCATAGCTTGGGGAATGATCCAATGTTATGCAAATCACACCAAATGAGCTTGCCTTAGAAAAGCATATCCATAACTCATTTGGGGGTGCTGTGATTTTGCACTAATAGTTTTAAGACTTACTGGTGGGTCAAGTCTCAAGCTTGTAACCACTTCACTTCATTAGGTTTGATGTGCTCTTGGTGAATATTTTAGCCTTTGGAGGTAATTTCAAGCACATCTCAGGCGACTCCATCTGGTTAAAAACCCATTCTTTGAGTTGCAAAAATTTTCCATCCATTTCCACTCATTTTATCCATTTTCTTCTTCGATCTCTTTCATTTTCTCCCATTCCATGAGATTGTGCAATCATGACTCCTTCATGGAACTCACACTTATAACAATGCAATCCACCTCCAATGCATTTCCCAACTCCTCCAAATCAACATTATGATCAGATCCAGGACCATTATGCTTACCCATATGAGCGAGTCAAAGTCAGTTTGGCCATGGAGCTTATCAAGAACAAGGGGCATACAATAGTGACAACTATGTGGAGAATGCTTTGGTTTATTGGAGAAAATTCAAAAAATGGAGGTGGCATGGTTCAGTCAAGGGGCATAGCACGAATGAAGGCATTCAAGATTGGTTGTAGGGTACCTTGTCCATGGGAAGGCCCTTTTCCAAGACATTACAACCCTCAAGAGAAACTTGACTTCATGGTTGAAATGCTGCCCCAACTTGCACAATGGACTTAGGAGATTGAGGCCTATGAATTTGGTGTTAGGAAGCCTTGTCAATGGGTAAATCCTACACCATTATCTGGTAATTTTCTCTCCACTCCACAGCAACACTATCTCAATTTGAGCTTCAATTTCCAAGCTTCCCATTGTATCTTTGCCCCCAAGTGTGAAATCCATTTCTCCATCCCCTAGTCTATTATCCCATTTCAGCTTCTTCTACCATTTTCCCTTCCAAACAGGAAGTTCCACCTCCCTCCCCACTATAAACAATTGCAAAGCTGGTTGAACCCCAACCTGCCACTCCTCTTACTTTCCCAAGTCCATGTTGGGAAGATACTCAAGAATCCAATCAAGAACAATAAGAAGAGGAGCCGAACAAAAAGAAATAACATACAATTTGATGAGTTGGGCTGCTAAATTTGGGTTTACAAAGATCCCCTTGATGGTCAAGCCAATAGAGGAGGTCAAGGTTGAAGAGCTAGTGGTGGTTGAGTTTTAATTTTCACCAGACGAGGAGGACCATATAGTTTCAGAGGCCTCGAGTGTAGAGCAAGCTATAGAAAAACCTTCAGTTCTTCCTCCCACTTCATCCCCTTCAACCTCTAATGTTGAAGAAGAGTTTGATCTTTCAAACTTCATGTTTGAAAGTGAAGGGAGCCATGGTGATCAAGTTACAGATCAGGAAGGCACCATGGAGGAGGTAGAGCACATGTAATAGGACAACAAGGAGGCAAACTTCCTGTCAGACTTGGAAGATTGCTTTAATGAAGAGGAGCCTGAGGAGATAACATCATTTTTTCCTCCATCTTCAACCTTCCAAGCACATGAACCTGCTGCCATGAAGGAGAAAATCTAAGGACAAAAACCTCAATCTCACAATGGCCTTCTGGAACCAAGGTTGGAAGATCTTGATCTTCCATGTTCTTCAAAGGAGGAGGAAGAGAAAAGTTAGGAGGATGTCATCATCTCCCTCACACCATCCACTCAAGAAGGTCCACAAGAAGACTCCATTTTTATAGTTGACTTTTAGAGAAATGGGCACATCCAAAAGATCGATCATGCCCAATCAGTGCTCACTTAATTGGAGCCAAAGGAGAAACTGAACCAGTCATGCCCATTTTAGGGCATGAGGATGAGCTCTGCAGGACCAAGGATCAGCTGCCATACCTCTTCAATCCAAATGCGAGCAACTAAAAGAGGTACTAGTTTTGTATTTAGTTGATAATTTGGTGATTTGGGTGGAAGATCAGTTTGTAGTTAGTTTTTCACTCATCCAACCAACCATGTTCAGTGCCAAATCAATTGCATGGCTGCCATTTTTGAGGAAGGGAAGCTATTTCTCCCTGCCAGTTGTAAGTTTTGTTTGAGTTCCCTTTGCTCTTGGTTAGAGTAGTGTAGGTAGGTTTGTTTTCAGTAGAAGAAGTGCTTTTGCACACGTGTATGTTCCATTTAGAGCATGTATGATTTTTAGTTCGTACATAGTTTTTGGTATTGTTTTATTGTTCTTGTATAGTGCATTCAGTTGGATTTTGGTGAAGTTCAACTTCAAGTTTCAGCAGGTTTCCAAGTGATTCAGAGGTCAACAAAGTGCAGGGAGTTGAGGAGTCCATTTTATAAGAAGGATCAGTGTTAGGCCATCATTCTTGACTCCATGCCCAATGGATGCTCCAAGGCCACTAGTCTCTTCATCTAGCAGGGATGTCCCCATGAGTCACCAAATTGTTATCCCAAATTCACCCCCCAAAAAATTTGGTCAAGACAACTCCTGCACATAAGGAAATTATGAAGGAAATGACTTAGACCCACGAGCTCACATTCTAGGATGACAAACAAGGTTGTAGGGAGACTCTACAATGGAATGGCGGGGCCTGTGAAAGTTTAAACGACCTTGTGCGAGAAAAAAGAGAAGCTCAAACAAGCGCCGCATCTCCACGTGTCTCAGGATGAAACGGAGGCAGGGGAAAATGGTCAAGCAGAGTCAAAAGGTGGAGCTTGGGGCCGCAGGGGGTTTTCGAGTTTTGTGTTTCGCGAAAAGGGGAAAAGATAAATTACGAACCCGCAAGCCCGATTTTTTCTCTAATCTGACTACCACGTGTCCCATATCAAAGGGGACCTATTTTTCAAGTTGTTTTCCCGCCCTCCTGTACAGACCCGATACAAACTTTGAAGGGGCATATCTTTCAACTTAGGGCTCAAAATATTGCGAATCTAACACCGTTGGAAGCATCTTGATGTCCTCTATGCCATGAAAGGATTAAAAATCACTTTCAGGCCTTGGTAGGTAAAAAATGAAGAAGGCATTGATATTCAGTGGTTGAGCTTTCAAAGTGGGATACGATGCATATCTCGGGGTGGTTGAAGCAGGATTCTATTTGTTTCCCTCTTCTCTCTCTCTCTTATTCTTTCTATATATTGTAACACTTCTCATTTTGAAAAGGCAGAGACATTTTGAGCATAGAGAAAATCACAATTTTTCTTCTCGATGCCATTTTTGAGCGTGAACCTTCTCCCACGCCTGGTAAATGTATTTGTGCCTCTATTCCAGAAATGTAATGGTATGTGCACCTTCTAGAGCAATAAAAACATGTTTTTGTGGTGTTCTTCAACCCTTTGCATTGTTTTGTTGTTTCTCTCGTGCCTCTCCCTTCCATATTTGTTTTACTGCATGTATTTCACATTTGCAGTGTGTGGATATTGTGTTTCATGGAGTTTAATGGAAAATTTGAAGATCCGGGCCGTGTCATACTGTCGACCTCCCTCATCTCCATTTTTCTATTTCTTTCTCCCTCAAAATAATATATCGTTCCCTTTTCTCTGTTATCACCTCTCGTAGTGTAGGATTTATTTATTTTCATGCTTTCTCTCTCTCTCTCTTGGTCCCTTGGAATTGTTAGATTAGGAGTAGATAGTCGCATTTCCTTCCTAAGAAGTAGTTTAGCACTACGATTAGGAAGAGGAACCAACCTTCTCGGAGGATCATTCCCATTTGCTAGTCCCACAAGCTTGGGAATGATCCAATGTTATGTAAATTGCACCAAATGACCCTGCCTTAGAAAAGCAGATCCATAACTCATTTAGGGACCTACTATGATTTCACACTAACAAGTAGATCACCTGAATGTGGGGAAATTAAACATACATCTCTGTGTTATATTTACTACATACGGGAAGTGTTATCAGACCCTCCATACTGGTAGTTTTAAATGAATCGGCCCTCATACCATAAAATTTGATACATCGAATCAATAAGAACAACCACATCATTCTATAGCTCCTTATAAAGGCGTGATTTGGGAAAGTCTATATCAATGTATATAGGTCAATAAATTTATACTGCAAGATTTTGATCCTTAATACATCCAATGTTTCCAGCTCAAGTTTCAATTCACACAAGCTCTGTTGATAGTGATTGTGCAGTCTCTTTATTGCAATTGATTTCCAATTCTTTAGAACGCATTTATAAATGGTGCCTGTTATAAGCAATGTCTTTTAGTAGTATAATTTGGTGATAGGGTGCTTTATAGAAATTATTTAGCAATTATATAGTCTCTTGCACAATCTCTTTTATAAGATTCTGATATGATTTAGCAATTGGCTTACAATTTTTGTACAACATTTGGCCCACCTATGGTGTGCTTAAAAGTGAATAAAATTGTTGTCAAGAAAGAAGTCAGATAAGATTTTCCTTTTCTCCATCCCATCGATTAAACATCTTACCTCATTGTATAAGCTATTAACATCCAATGTTCAACTATATTTCATTAGTATCAGATATCTATATTTTATTTTGTTAATAAACATTTGTTTATGAAATTTGTTTAGATTTGATAAGTTATTAAATGTAATATACATATTCACATCGGTTTGGATAAACTTTGTTTATTGTATAAGGAGCTTAATTATTATTTTATTCTTTTATCATTTATTTGTATAAATTTTAGGTTGGTTTGTTATTTTCTTAATACAAGTTGTAATTTATTATTTTGAATGTAGTGTTTGTCGTTCGCGATATCGATTTGCATTAAGTATTTATTTGGGAGTTACGATCGTCATCTGTTCATTATTTAATCATAGTTATTTCATCATTAATTTATAATTTAACTTGTATTCGAATAGTCCCGATAATTTTTTATTCTAATTTATTTATTCTTTTTATCTCTTTTGGGTCATATTCACTAATTGTCATATTTGCTTTTACAGGATTGTCGCTGCCAAAGATTAAGTCTTAAACTCAAACCACATCGCCAATCATCTCTTGTCAACCTCATCTGCAGTCATAAGGTCCTTGGATGTTCCCGATCACCGATTATCATTTTCAAACATCGTTTACCTGGATACGACAAAAAGTGCTTTCTAGATTGCTTAAAGCTTACACTTAGCTCAATTGTCAGATAAAAAGGAAAAGTAATATACAGGTATTCTCCAGTTTTCCCTATTTCCTCTTTTTTGCATGGTACTGTCATTTTTTCGGTGATTGTCAGCATCAAATTTCATCTTTTGAATTTGGAGTAAAATGAACCCGTGCATTATGCCTGCTCACATAGTGTAACTAGGGGTTTAACTTTTTACATCACACACTGCTTGAAACTTCACAAACTAATCAACACACCAAAACTTTCCTTGCACCTGGTTCACTAATTGTGATTTGATCACCCAACAACAAACCATTTTAGACATTCCTCGGCCATAAGCTACCCGAAACCAAACATAGTTCACCTCCTTCTAGGTCCTCTTACAACCATATTTTAATCTTTTCTTTTTAATCAAAATCAAAACAAAAACAATTTTTTTTTTTGTGTGTGACTTACTTATTTGGTTCGTATAATAATAACTTTCTTTTCATGCCTGTAAGCACTTGATCTAGTACGAAGAAAATGGAACACAACCCCACTTCACATAATGCTTCATCTCAGTCGATAAACATCCTAGTGGCTTCATCATCCATGTCTCTCCCCACGACCCCCATAAATACCCATTCTCTTACCAATATATCTTACCCGGTACTAGTCAGTCAAGCTTTGATATTAGACCAATCCATCTCATCCAGATGATCACTCCACCCTCTGTCACAATCGAGCCTATTGGTACTTCCGTCTTCCCTCTTGGGCACCCCAATTCGCATAAATTCTTGACACCAACCTTGTGGCCCTTCAAGATTATCTCTCAAGAACATATATACACCTTCCTCTAGATGGCCCACCACTTCAACAGGTCTATCCTTATAGTACTAGTTTTGAAATTCCTCAGTCTGTGGCCTTACATGATTTTTCTTCATCCTCCACAAACCCATCGACACACCAAACCACCGTAGTCACGCCCATTCCACCCAATCTTCCTCACATCAACACGACTATCGTGGATCGCCATCCCTATCACCGTGAAAGCCCCGATGGTCATTGGTACCTTCATTCAGCCATCCCATGTGTCAAATCCCTTATCCGAATAGAAAATTCCTTTTACGTCCCAAGTCTATGCCATTACTTCTCAACCTCCTCCAACGATACCTTTGCAACATGCAGTGTCACTTCCAATCTATCAACCCATCTATACCCATATCCCCACTCAGCAGTTACCTCAACAACCTGCACAATCTCAACAATCATACCATGCCCTGTTTCTCACCAACACACATTCTATCAACCTCCACCTCAATCACAACCCATAATTTACACTCACCCATACCAAGCTCCTCAGACACCACGCATATGCAAGTCCAACCACCACCTTTCATTTCTCAACAGGCGCTTCCTAACGATCCCACAAAAATCTTGATAAGTTGGTTAACTAATCTAGAGGCTGCTACGTTAGGGTCCAAAGTTACATTTTCTTATGAACAAATATGTAACGAACCCAATCATCCATCCGTGCCAATAAAACCTTATCCTCCACACTGGGAATTTCTAAAGTTCACCAAATTTAATAGTAAGGAGGACCCACAACAACATCTCTAAGCATTCAAACATGTGTGTTATCTTATCGCGCATGACCAAGACTTGATGCTTCGTACTTTCCCCATGTATTTGGCTGGTCTTGCCTTAGATTGGTATAATAATATTCCCTAATACTCCATATTTTCTTTTTCTCAGCTTACATAATTATTTCTTGAGCACTTCTCCATTAATATTGCACGTAAAATAACCATCAACGATCTGTATACCATCCGCCAATTCGAAGATGAATCCATCACGGATTTCGTCACATGATGGCACAATATTATAAACCAATTATCTTTTCCACTTCCTCAAACTAACCTCATCAAGCTCTTCGCATGCTCTTGCACTAAGCATATTTCCTTGACTTTGCAAATCCAATCATTTCACACTTTTGAAGAAGTTTTCACCATGGCCCACAAGCTTGAGACACGTGCTATAGAGTAGGGGCATTTAAAATTAAAGACAAATAAGCCCAAAATAGAATTTGTTAGACCATTCATATCAAATGATAAAACAAAGACAACTACCAACGTCGTCATTGTCAAATCATCTCCTACGCCGACATCTACCATAGTAACTCAATAATGATTCACATTGCCAATGCCCAATTATACTCCCTTAGGAGAATCATATAACACCATCTTTGACAAATTAATAACAACACATTTGATCAAGATTCCACCTATCCAACTAGTTGACGGATCTAGACTGAGACCTACATGGTATCATGAGGACCATTACTATAAATACCATCAAGTCTCGAGGACATGACGTGAGAAAGATGCTAGACTTTCAAGGATTCATTCCAAAGACTCATCAATCAAGGAGATTTTAGAGTAGATAATCCAAACGCTTCACCTAATTAACCATTAGATATTTTTAAACAACCATTTCCAAACCATACACCCACATAAATAAGTCAAACCACCACCGCTTCTACTCGCAAGTTTCCAATGCCCACACCATAAATACTATACATACTGCATGTATAAATTCGGTTCCATCCACAGATATACCTTCTTCATTAATCACCATACCTACCTCACTAAGCTCCCCCTTTCTTCAACCCATTAACCCTCACCCCCACACTAACCTCAGTCCTATCTATGTTAAACTCAACACCTCTTTCCAAATCCACCATTGATTCCACATCTGAATATACCTCATACACTACATCATCCACATGTATTCCATCTTTACCCATAATGCCAACCATATACCCGATCCCACCCGGACTTACCACATCTACATTGTACTTCCCCTACATCATTTGAAGAACCTTTGAAAGAACTTCAAATGGATTCGATCAATTGAAATAATATTTCTACCACATCAGTAGCAATCAAATCCATTTCTACCTTTCTTAGATTCCAACAAAAATATTCCTTCCTACGCCTCTATCAAGATTTCACCTCCGAATCCTTCGGTAGAAATTATTGTCGTTCCTCCCAAGGACTGAACCTCTCAAATATTACCTCAAAATTCCCTTATACAATAGAATAATATTCCTTCTTTTAAACAATCCAACCCCAAATCCCTTAAACTAAAATCATCCAACACTATGAAAATCGCAACTAGATTCTAACCATCAAGACATGAACATACTCGAACTTTGTCCTTAACATCTGAATTATCTCAAACATCCACTCCTTCTCCAAAAACTAAGAGATTTGACACTCGACACAACACCTTCGAATGTTTTAGTTGAATCATATACGGAGGTCTTTTGACATTTGTTACAAATTTTTGCAATCACAATTCCGCCTATTAGGGCCTTTGACCCCGGTACTAAGAAGCCACTATGGTTTAATTCTAGCCTTGTTTGCACATATCATCGTACCCTAGACATGATATCGGACATTGCAGAGCATTTCAAGCCATTGTTCAGGACTTCATTAAGGAAGGATACATCTTTCCCAAACCAAACCAGTCTATTTCCTCCACTTTAACATCTCGTAATGTTGACATCATCTGCTGAAATGCAAATGTCCCCTCATTCTTCACACACTTCCACAACCATGTCACCTCTAAGTGAAGAGTCTTTTAAAGAGGATCCTTCATTCTCCATCAAAGTTATTCGAGTACCTTCTTAGGCAGGTTTAAATGACCTGAATCATCAACTAACATTAAAACTGAAACTAAAACATTAAAATCACAATTACAATCCATCCCCATCATCAACATCTATACCAGCTTTATACATCGACATCCCAGATTTACATGTCTAAATCCAAGCCAAAACACCATCTTAAAACTCATAAGAGTTACCTTATTTTTGACACTTCAATTGGATCCTACACGACATCCTTCAACATCTAATTCAAACTTCTATGATCATGCTTCCTCCTATTAGACATCGAGATCCTTATAGTAGTAAACCTCCATGGTTCAATCCCAATTGCATTTGTGCCTATCATCATGTTCCGTGCCATGACATTGAGAAATGTAGAGCCTTTCAGACCATCGTCCATGACCTCATTCAAGAAGATGATTTCCTCAAACAAGGGAACATACTTCCCCATCCACAACGAATAGAACTCATCTTTCTACATCATCATTCCTTGGGTTTCCTAACACTCCCCATCCACATATATTCCCTCTTTACCTATCATATCATCTATTAATTCTCTCTAAGTTCCTCTTTCCACCCTTCTAATCGTGCCAAACACATCCTCTTCTTCCAAATCACTTGCAGAATATTGGACATGAACTGCAACTTACAACAACTTCAAATAACCCTCTCATCTCATCTACAAATGCCTCCACAACACACCGACCTTTGTCAAACATCACCATGAAAACGATAATCTTTCCACCTATCAACTACGACGCAATCTTTAGACCCTCGACTGAAATTAGTATCATCCCTTCCAAGAATTCTCCTTTTCCATCCAAATCTAAGATCCTTGGTACAATTCCACAATGATCTCTTGTGTGTCCCCAAAATAAGATAGACATTTCACCAACGAATACCAAATATACATCATCTATTTTAGGACAACATCAATCTCCATCTAAGGCATCACAATCACTCCACCAAACAAAATCAAAAACATCCAACATTCCCTCAAGATTTGAATCAAAATTGTGGAACGATATGAAGCAATCCTCTAAGACAGCTCATCTGAACCACACCCCAAGTAATTTCATCAAGATCTACGTTAAAGGATTCCCAAAAATACATATACTAATGTATCAATTGAATCGCTTTAGGCCATTGAGGCCATTTTTTTCTTGCTAATAAAGACCATATTTTTCACCAAAGTCCACCCTTGTGGCCATATTTCATCTCGATGGGATGCATATATTTCTCTTGTTTATTCACTTTTAAAAGAAACACATAGATTCCATCTCATCTATCTCGTGGTGTTCTATTTAATCCATTCCATCTTATTCAAAATCCACCATTTTGGTCATAATTACCCCTTCTTCGGAGCACCATCTATTCGTCTCATTAGGGATGCATATTTTTGCTTCCTGAAAGGGTAGTGCATAGTTCTACCTTCACTCATCCTCCCAAAATTCTTATCTTATCTCGGACGCAACATTAATCAAGGAGTCGGTAGGAAAATTTTCTCCCAACTGGATCGGACCATATATTATCACACATAAGTATGGGTTAGGGGCTTATCACTTAGCTTCTCTTGATGGTAAACCAGAGATCAAACCCCTTAACGCATTGCACTTATGGCCATTCTATTGTTAGTACACACACTTATGAGCATAGTCTTATCTTTAGACCATGTCTCCACCATTATCTACTTCCATCTATCATGGTAATGATATGAATTATGTGGTCTTCCATCATTACTTTGATATGAATTTGAATATGAGTACCACGACTCTACTTATAGCATATTCATTATGGATAAGTTATCCCATTTGGTGAGAACCCCGTAATCATTACATCCATCACCCTCTCATTCTCCTATGACAATCATGTAAAGGGTATCGAGGTGTCTCCTATACCATCATTATCCCCTCCTAAGTGGTTTACTTCGCTATCCCCGGCTCTCCCCCATGTAAAACTAACATCCATGCATGAAAAAATAAGTCAAAGCTATCCAAAACTAGACTGATCCTTGAAGGACAACAGTTGTGCATACAAAATGCAAAAGGCATAATAAAAAGAACAACATGCAAATTAAAATATATAAAAAAAAATGAACCAATCCTCAAGGATGACTATCATTCTCACCATCTATGTTATATATATAGTATACCATACCCTTGAAGGATGGCTACTCTTTTGTTATGACATTCGGAAAGCTTCCCGCATTGATAAGCTTTCTTCTATTATTGTTCTTTCCTTTTCCCAGAGCTGGGGCATAGATTTAAGGAACACCACCTTTGGAGAACCTTTTTCCCACATATAGGTTACATCTCAAATACCTCATCATGTCGATATTAAGATTATGAGAATCTTTCATCCATATCTCCCTCTTGGTCTTTTGGTATAATCAAATCTCATTAGTTATGTACTAACACCTGCTATCGGCTACAAGTGCAATGCTTTGAGTAGTACCTTTTCTTGTTTACTTCTTATCTAGTTAAGAGCATAACTTTCTTACATGACCCTTGCTATGGTTATGTGACACCCATCTCATCAAAATCATCTTTTATTACAATTATGTTTTTAAATCAAATTTCATATCATTAAATCTGCATCTATATTTTTACTCTTAAGGATGTCCCCTATTAATATCATCCATAAATCTATGAAATCTATTACTATTTCTACACACTCTCTTTAATACACTATTCAGTTTGGGAATTATACTTGATCTCCATTGCAGTTTGTGAATTATACTTGAGATTATCTCTCAAGTAACATTCATTATCCAAATAGAGATTCTCATCTCCCACCATGACTAAGGTTATCTTTCTCCATCCATGATCTCACGTCATCCTTCTCTTCTCTACAATCATCCACCAATTTTCTTTCCCATCGCTCTTATTTTTGTTTGTCATCTAGCACTGACATCATCTTCTTCATCATCACAGGTCTTTCATCCCTAACTTGGCACATCTACGTAACTCCCCACGCAGCACAGAAACCCTACTCGAGGTAGACTTGTCATTATGGACAAGGTCTCATTCGTGATCATGTCTGTTGACCATTCCTTCTTCCTAGTCCCCTTTGTCAACCCAATTTTCTCCTAAAATCCACCTCATCTAAAATCCACCTCATCTCATTCTCCACTACTCTCCTCACCCACTTCGTTCTTATCTGTTGTTTCTTTGATACTTCACATGTCCTCCACCCGGGCCATTATTTTTGTGTTTTTCTCTTAAGATGCTTTTACCGGCATCTATTTTATCATTCCATTTTCCTTTCATTCTTCTTTCAGCTTAACGATCTTACTTAACCACCAATTTCACGTAGGATTCTTAATCATAATGCATCTCTTTCTAAAGATCCCGCCACCAGAAAACTCCTCTACCATTTTCTATTCCATTCAAAACTAGAAACATCTTCCTACTCCATAACTTCTGCTTAACGCTTTGGCATCATCACTCGCACAACATAGGTATCCTAATTAAAAATTCCCCTTACACTCTCCATCCTACACCACATACATTCCTCCATCCTCTCATGTCACACTCCTTTGTTTCCTTGTTATCACCTCCTTTCATTTCTGCTCCGCTTTTGGTATACACAAATTCAAGATTTTCATCATTCTTCTTCTTCTTCGGCTTGGCTATCCTACTTAACCATTCTTAAAGCATGGTGATCTTACTTAAGACTCTCTCTTAAGAATGAATTGTATTCTTTCCTTTCCCCTTTACTTCACATTCCCACCTTCCGTATTTTATCTTCATTCCCCATAAATACATCTTCTTCCCTTCTATTTTTCCTCGCACAAAATATCTCAAACTTCCTCAAATATCATCTCCATCATCCCTCATTCAGAAATCTAACTTAATCACTTCATACCATTTCTTACTATGCCTCGTTCCTTCATCTTCATCCACATCCTCATCCATTACATTCTCTCCTCATCATCCTCTCCACACCATTCATTATCCCTCCTTTCTTTACTCTTTCCACTCCATTTTCTAAAATACTCCCCCATATCTACCACCATGCTTACTCGTCATTATCATTGATTCATCTAACATTATGTCGTCGTCATCTTCCATTTTCGTGCTAAGAATTATCGGTGGACTTCTCCTAAAATTCATTTATCCTCATTCTACACATACCGGTTCGCTCTTTTTTACCTCTTCCATTTTCTATGCCTTTCTTTTTTTTTTTGTGCCCTCTCGATCATTATTGGAGGATTTCTCCTAACATCCCTCTACTGGTATTGCCTTTCCATCTCCCCTCTTCCTTCTTCAATATCTCTAATGTCTTCATCACATACTACCTTTGCATCATTTTCACTGTTGTCCTCTTCTCCTTTTGACCCCTACTTCTCTCTCATTTCCTCTCGTATCATGTTCATCCCCTCTTCTCCTTACACTTTCATCCTATTTCTCCATTGATAACCCGACTCATCGGTGTTGTCCTATCCGAATCATGCCACCATCCACATGCATTTCCTTTCATTCTGCTTTCATATTCTTTACCTAGTTCTTACCCCTAACATTGGGATTCAATTCCCTTCCTGTTTTTGCTCTATCATCTCTTCTTTCCCCTATTTCCATTTCCCCATTATTGAAATTATTTCTCTACCACCCCTATCTTATTCCATCTCTATACATCGCTTATTTGGCATTATTTCACCTCCTCTCGTAGTCTCCTAGCTCCTCATGATTCCTTTCTTTCTCTTTTCTATTCTACTTCCTCCCCATCTTCTTTAACTTCTTCATCTTATTCATCTCCTTCATCTTTCCATCCTACTATTCATATTCATCCTCCCAATCATCCTTTAATATTCTTCACCTCTTCTCCTTCTCAGCTCTTTCATCTCTTTCATGATCCATTCTCTCTCCCTTTATTTTTGATCTCCATATCCCTTTCATCCTTTCTTCTGTCATTTTCTCGTCTTCTTCTTTGTACTTCATCATTTCTTTCTTCCACCATTTCTCATCTTTATTGTCTCTGTTGCTTCTTTACTATGATATATCTATGTACATTCACCTTTCCTTCTAATCTCTTTTCCTTATAATCTCTTTTCTCTTCTCATCTCATCTTCTTGTTGTTTAAACTTCCTCCCCCTTCTTCTCTCGCTCTCCCTTTCTCTATTTTATTTTCCTCTAGGCCCCTCATACCTTACCTATTTATTTCCATCTTATATTTTCCAACTACCTTCTTATTAACTATCATTCTCTCTCTTTTGTGCTTTCATTTATCTTCTCACCTCTCTTATCGTCCTTCTCTACTATTTGATTCCTCTCCTCCACCACGTCTGCTCTACTCCAACCATGTCCACTTTCTCTTATCTCTATTATCTATCATACACATCCTCCATCCCATCTTCATGTGACATTTTTTTCTTAGAGGATACCATAATGGCCGACACCTATATGATCTTGTACTCTTCCATGAATATTTTCTCGCTTTGTCGCAAAAGTATCTTGACTTCTTATCCTACTTACCGAACAAGTAGGACTACTTTTTCTTTTTTCATCTTCTAATTTGCTAACACTTATGCATCTTTCCTATGAAACATGATTATCATCATATTTATCACCCTTTTGGGGTATTTTATCTCACCCTTCTATCATGTCTGCTCATCATGTCCACATTTATGATTATTCCCCTTGGGATATCTTATATGTCTTATGTTGGGGCACATTTTCATCCTTGTACTTGTCGGCGCATATAACTCAATTTTTGTCCTTCTCGTGCCATGTGTTGGGGCATCATTATCTTCATTCTCGTCCATTTTTGACGCATGATTTTTCACACAATTCCTTGCAGACAAAGGATTACGCACATCTTTCACATTCAGTTGGCACATATCTTGATGTTTTCCTATGACCCATTGGTCATCTTGGTTTACATCCATACTACAGTGGTTTTCACCCACTCACTAGTCTATATAACATTATCATCTGTCTCCATTGAGACCACAATTGTCCTCTACCAATGTGATATTGGAGTCACCACCATTTTTTGTTTATTGTTATTACGATCCTTTTTTTCCTAGGGCATCTTACCTTTGGTCATGTCTTCATCCATCTTCAAACACATATTTCATCTAACCCTTTCTGTTTTTGTCTCGTGGCTTGTTATCGCAAACCACTCAACAAAAAGGGGAAAATGTAGACACCTATTTTTGGGTGTAACCCCTCTTCGTCATCCCGCATTGACATCTCCTCCCGCTTTTCTTTTGTTCTAAATCCCATCCATCTAAATTTTAATTAATCCATAGTTTTAATTAATTAATAGGTTCTACATACCCATTTAATAATCCAAATATTGTCACATCTCAAAAATAATGCAAAACATGGGCAATAATGCACCCATCCGACATCCCACTCTTAAAATTAAAAAAGAAAATACTTTATTTCACCTAATATCCCCACCTCTTATCACATCCTTATTCTTTCCTTTACTTTAAGTCAAATTGTGAGCCTCACTGAATCACATCACTTATTTTAATCAAGGTTACTTTACTCACCTTGAGTATCGTTTAACCTGTAGTCTAACTCACCATTAAGCTATAAATATGGGGTTTCCTCCATATTTCAAAAGGAGAAGAAAATTTTGGTGAATGTTAAGGAATTTCATCCATTTATCATAATATCATTATTATTCTGTCTTTGTGATAACATGTGGAATTTCCATGATACTCTACTCATGATTTGATTCATGTAGTGAGATTCATGTTGCACGCATCTGATCAATAGCACCATCTGCATATTGGCATCTTTTAGGTTCTTTTGTTTATCAACTTACATGTTATTTGTTTGGATTCTATTTTATCATTATTCTTATCACACGGGAGTTAAAGCCACCGAGGGAGTTAACGCTTCTCGGATCTACTTTTTCAGGTAGCCCCCACATAAAATCTCTAATCAATCTTTCTCTAGTGTATGTGAGCTGCAAGTTTACTGGGATCACACCAAGGAGTTCGACATCAACTTTGCACCCATATTATCCATCACCATCTCCAAGGTACTAAGCCCTTGTATACTCGACGTTGTTTTGTGTTTGTTGATTTCTCGTACACTCATTTGGACAAGAAGTAGTAAATTCCAATCAAAAATTTCATTACAATAATGTGATGTAATAAATATGGATGTATTTCATACATAGATTACAACTTTCAATAAATGCAATATTATATTTGTCTTTATTTGATCCTTTTCCATTGGAACAATGTCATTATATGTTTCAATTATCCCATTTGTTTTTTATATTTGGTTTTCAAATTTAGACTGAAATAAGGACACATTTGTCTTTTATATCTGTTAATTGATTTATTTTACATCTGCAACAAATCAGAAACATAAATATTTTAAAGAAACAAAATCAAGTAAATTTAAGCAACATTTACGTAAACAATAAAAAAGAAACATAGTTTGTATTAACAACATATAGTAACATTGTACAATTATAATTTCCAAAGTTCTTTTGAAATCGATCTCTCATGTGGCGGATTACTTTATGAAGAAAATTAAAAATTCATAAAGCATTGTTGGCCAATACAATTCCAAAAAGGGGTTGTCATAACATATCAAATCTTTTGGAAAAGTTCTCTCATATAAGGACACATTACGAAGTCATCCTCTTTTATGCCTATGATTCAAAATCATAGTTGTCCTTATGTCTACCACATAGAATAAAAACTAAAAAGGGTTGGCCACTATCTTTTAATTCCTACACTAGTGTCAGAATTGTGACAACACACCTGTCACATGGTGAACTTTACTAACATATCTAGTCTTATGTTACAGGTGAAGCTTGTTTTTTTCTTTGCGTAAGAGGTGGAGTAATCTCATCGTATCTCGACAGCTATCTTCTATAACTCTTGATGCCTGAAGATCTCATGGTGCGGTATTGATATTTTCTAGAATATTCAGCTCCTCCCTCGCTACATCGCCTCGCAGACAAAAAAGTGTTGCATCTCAATCTCGTATTTTCCTTCAAAGAATACTTCTAAATCCATCTTATGCTCCTTTATTATCCTCCTCAATATATTATTTTGTTTATTTATAACAATTAGTTTTTCCTTCAACTGTATAAAAGAATTCATGGTTTTGCGGGCATTCTTCAAATGTGCTTCAAATACAACTGCTTCTTTCTTTAAATTTCCATATTTTGCCTGCAAAACAGAAATATTAAATTTTTAGTCTATTAGATAAAATGAAAAAATATATTACAGTGCTTATAATATTAGAATTTTTCATGTAAAATTAAAAGCCCACTCACAACAACTTTTTCTTTTTTTGCATTTGATATTAAACCATTTGTCTTGTCTTTAGCCCATTTGTTGTAGTAAGCTTGTGCTTCAGCATTCAGATTCTCCAACCTGTTTAGCATTATGTCTATAATTTCATCATTGTAATCATTACTATATGAAATTTTCCCTGATTGAGCTTTGTTTAGCAAAACGCCCTACCTGCTGATTTGATCTCTATGGCAGTGAACAATGAATTCCTTTGAGCGTGATTATGGTATCGTGTATTTATTTCTTTTAACAAAATTTTATCTCTCCTCTCCCAAGACCGCACCAAATCCACATCAGACATTACAACCTCTTGAATTGTTGCCCCATACTATCTGATATCATATTTTATAATATAAAATGTGTCTTTCCATCATCTGTTTGTGGAGCATTTCTTATAGGAGGAGGAGAGTCACTTCCCTGTATTACATGCACATTTTGTTGTGGTTGAGGCGGAGTAGATTGAATCATATAGTGGGTGTAAAAATAGTTACCCTTGTCTACATTGCCACTATCAAAGCCCAAATACTCCTCTTCAATGGCGTTGTTGTTGAAAAGTTGTGTCATTTGTTACACTTAAAACACCACCTAGTGACAATCTAGGAAATTTTGTGGTTAGCAGGATGAATTGTTCCTGCTGACTCTACAGAAACCTTATATTATTTCCTGAAGTTCTTCTTTTTGTTTGACTAGACGTGTTGGAGGTATTGGTGGCCTCCTTGCAAGTGGAATGTGCCCAGAAGCCATATTACCTGCATGAAGCAAACAAAAATTGTTAGAATATTACGGTTGGGCTTTGTAAATGCTAAAAATTGTAAGGAAACAAAACATGCTAAATATTATACATTACAATATACCTTGCATAGACGGAGACACAATCATGACATTTCGATCTTCACACCTGGAATGAGTTTGATCTTCATCATCAAACTCAGTAGTTTCTGAATAAATATTAAAATACAGTACTACATACAAAATATATATTAACTATTTGAATTAATTATTTATATAAAAAGATAAATTCACACCTGTAGTTAAATGTGATGGTAAACGTGATGCGCATATCGAACCCCTAGATCGCTTTTGATGAGGAGGTCTTACTGGTGTTGATTCTGCTGAATCCATGTCAGAATCAGTAGAGACCTCTAGAGGGGCTTTACCTCTAGCAATTACCTCCTTATGAGATGTTGCAGCTATAATTTTTCTCTGCAAAATAAAATCTTACAATTATTATTTTATTCAAAAATATTGAATTTGAAATCGTTATAACAAGTAAACAATAAAAGTAATGTTACCTGTTATTATTCGAGACTAACACCAATCATTTGATCATTGATTGCAGTTGGAATTTTATCTTGTAGAATTTCATATAACGCTTCATAATAGAAAGAAAGAATATAATTACAACAAGAGAATATAGTCTTGGATTTATCAGATTGATTAGCATTGCGGGCATGGGAAACATCTATTTTTATTCTCATTGGAAAAATAACTGTACTCAATTGAATTGTTAACCTGCTAGTGTCTCGCAATAAATATTGAATTCTCAGTAGATCTTCGTTGTAATACAATCTTGGCCTAAAAAAGTGATGCAACTGCAATAAAGAATTTTTTTGTAATACCTTGTAGAAGAAGGCCTCTTGATGAATGATTAAGAGGAGCTGCAATAATAGACAAGAAACGTTAGAGCCTTGGGTGGTCAAGTAATGTTAAGAAAAAAGCATTTGAAAATAATAAACTTACCATCAACTTGTACATTATAATGAGACTCCAAAAACTTTTTGTCTTCGTCTATAAGGACAACCTTTGTAGTAATGGCCGACTTATTTTTGAATGGTAAACTTGTTAACTAATGTACATCCTTGGGTTCAATTGAGAAAGAAATTTGATGACATCTCGGATGCATGAGGAGAATGAAATTTTTTCCATCAATCTCGTTTTAAGAGGCGAGAAGATAATTAAGGACTAAAGTATTAGTATCGAATTAGGACATGTCCACAAGCCTGGTAAATTCTGATTTTTTGAGCCAATCATTTTGTGCATATTTTGCTCTTAATAGACCTACAATCTGTGGGCACATGAATTTTTTGTTTTTAAATTTGGGTGTAGGAATAGATGTGGTGTTGGCCATTTCTGAAATTTGGGAGAAGTTTGAAGATTGGAGAGCTCAGAGCACTGGAAATTTTTGTAGAAAAGTGAAGAAATGAACCTTGAAGGGGTATTTATAGGGGTTTGTATGGTTCAAAGGACATGTGGCGGAAAACTATTGGGTGGGTAAATAGCCGCTCCGACTCAAGTTTCAACCCATGTTGGATGGATGACTAAATCATTGATTCATTGGTATCAACCACCCAACCCTTAGCCACCCAACCCTTAGTTTCCCAACCCACCCGACCAACCCTTAACCATCCAACCCACCCACCCAACCCTTAGCCATCCAACCCCAACTTGATTAATCATAGCATGGCCAACGCTTTTCTCGTCCATCCCACCCGCCCAATCCTTATCCGTCCAACCCCCACCCCACCAACACACTCACCTAACCCCTAGCCGTCCAACCCCTTAAGGCTTATGCATCCAAACCCTCACCCGACCAACCCACTCATCCAACCCTTAGCCATCTAACCACTCACCCAACCAACCCACCTGTCCAAGTAACTCCGTCTAACCCCTCAAGGATCAACTGCCTAAACCCTCACCCATCCAACCCTTAGCCATCCAACCACTCACCCATCTAACCCTTAGCCATCCAACCACTCACCCATCCAACCCACCCATCCAACCTTTAGCCGTCCAACCCCTCGCTTGTCCAACTCACTATCCAACCATTAGTTGTCCAACCCTCACTTGTCCAACCTACATTCCCAACACTTAGTCGCCTAACACCTCACCCATCCATCTCGCCCGCCCCAACCTCAGCCATCCAACCCACCCGCCCAAACCTTAGTCGTGTAACCTCACCCACCCAACCCCGTACCATCCTACCCGAGTAACTTCCGACCCAACCCACCCGACTAACTTTGTGAAATGAGGGAAAATGCTCTCTGTGAAATCACCTTTGCCATGAAACATTTTTTCAAATATTCTCCAATGATTCAAAAGTTGATTTTTGAGATTTTCCAATGATTCGAAAGTAATTTTTCAAAGGGGTCTTCTTAAAATGAACCTTGATTGAATAATTTACGATGCCCAACCGCATAGTTTATCGGGGTGAGCCGGAAGATTGTAAACTTCTCATTCATTTGTTAAGTGGGAAGGCAAGGGAAGCTGCTCTATTACAACACATCACATTCAAGCGAAGAAGTGTAGGGTATGAAGCAAAATGGTTCGTATGAGGCAATGCATTTGTCTATTTTAGAGGACTGTTTTGATGGAGAAGAAGCGGTTGAGTTTCTATTGTTTTCTCCTTCATCATCCACCTTCCAAGCACATGAGCCTACTGTCATGGAGGAGAACTTTCAATTACAACAGCCTGCATATTATGACAGCTCTTTGGAATCAAGTTTGGGAGATTTAAACCTTCCATGCTCTTCACAGAAGAAAGAAGAGAAAGGGCAGAAAAGTTTCACCATTGCTTCCACACCATCCATTCAAGAATGTCTACAACAATACTCCATTGTTGGAGTCGAAATTTAGAGTTATGGGCACATCCAAAAGATTAGACCTCACCCAATCAGGTACTTGGCTTCATTGGAGACAAGGGAGAAGCCAAACCAGTCACGCCTACTTCAGGGCATACAGATGAGTGCCAAAGTACCAAGGGTCACCATTAATACCTTCATGAGTCTAATGCAGTCGGCGTGAGGAGGTATTTGCCATTAATGTTGATACCTTGATGATTTGGATGGAAGATAAGGTTAGAGTTAGTTTTTCACTCATACTAGTAGCTATATTTAGTGTCAAATCATTTACATGGCTGCCTCTCTTGAGAAAGGGAAGCTACTTCTCTCTGCCAGTTGTAGGATTTGTTTAGCATTATTTTTCTCTGGTTAGTTTAGGAGTAGGATTAGGCTTTGCTTTCAACGTGTAAGAAGTGCTAGTGCACACTTTGCATGTTCCATTTGGTGTTAGGAATTAGTATTTACATCATGGTAAATATTTATATGGTTAGTTTTATATATATTGTTATAACAAATGTATAACAATATATTAATACGGTAAGTTGTTTGATACACTTCCTATTTTATAGAAGTGGTTTGTCTATTGTAATGGCTATAAATTAGCCTAATTCATTGTAATAGATATAGAAGAAATATATTATTCGTGTGCTAAATTATTTGTCCGATTTTCTCGTATAATGCTTTTATAATTACTATCATTGGTATTAGAGCGATGGAATCCCCCGAGTATTGTGTAGGCGATCTATTCCTTGTTATGGTTGCCCCTATTATGAGATATTATAGTAGTAATTCTTCATAAGTTTAGCATACCTGTGTTGTTATTGAGGAAAGAGTTTTTATTTTTATTTTTTTAATCAGATAGGATCGTCCAAGCTACATCGAATGCATCGGTGTGTCAAATAAACAAAGGAATTACTAATATTAGGAGATATTCGTGACAGATTTTGTAATTTGCGGGAACTTGAGATTATCATATCTCGTGTACAGTTGTCAGTGGCGATCCAAGCGGCCTAGGTGATTCCACTCATCGATTTGCATACAGAGATAAGTCTTCCCTTTGCCGTCATCTTTGGTTACCATATCTAAGCCTACAGTGATCTGACTAGAGTGCTCTCTGTGCATTTAATATTCTATCAAAGCACCTGTGCGTTAGAAGAAGACATGAGGCAATTACACGGATGCCACCAGATCTAATAAAATTCATTTATCTCTATGGAGATTCAGTAACTGTTTGTAGATTTCCACGTATCATACAGATTTAAATAATCCATGTATTCTTATTTCTGAGAGAGCAGGTTTGAGTTATCTAAAATACACAATCTTGTACTTAGATTTGTGTGCCTGTATCATTGGAGATTCACATGCTTGGAAGAGTTAAATGCCTCTCTTGTAAATCAATTTTTCCATGCTCAGATTATATTTTGTATTGATTTTGGATTCGTATGCGGCATGCACATCTTAAGCTCCTTTCAAACCAGGTTGTCAAGCCACTTTCCATTGGATTCCATAATCTCTGCCACGAGTTTGTAAATGTGGAAGGCATCTTATTGAAGTTATACACTAAGACGTGCTTGCTACGTTCAATTTTCTTGCGGCTATATTGCTCCATCTTTGGTATGTACATCAGTTCTTTTGTGAGGTTAAATACATCTCATTCCTTTCCTTTCATTATTATTATTAGCTCGTCCTCATGTCATTTCTATGTTTATAGAATAATAAAAAGTAAAAGAGTCTCATTAGTCAGTGTTAAGAGGAAGTTTCTAATTATAACTTTAGTTATATTAGAAATGTATCTTATTATTTGTCAACAATAGTGAGTAGAGTTTTGTAAATGAGTCTATTGTCAAAAAGTCAAAAAGTCAAAATATTGTTAAAAATAAAAATAAAAAATTTCCTCACTTTTCAACTATTGGACGCATTATTGCTTGTACGCGACATCCAAGTGAGGGGGTGCATTTTCAGTGGAAACCGACACCCAGTAGTTTGTAAATGAGCCTCATTTCCATATTTGCTAAGTAAGTAGCAGAACACATGGAGGACGGAGGCACAGGAGGCAGGAGGTTGATCAGCGACCTCTCGTCGATCACCAATGACGGGCAGCGCAGAGGCATGGTGTGTGACATATGTATGGTGTGAGTATATGATTTTTAGTGTGGTTTCCATTTTCTCGGTGTGCTTTAGTTTTCAAAGTTCTGTTTTATGTGGTATTTGATGGATGTTGGAAAGAGAGAATCGTGTTGGAGCGCAGATGACTGCCGCTGATCCTCCTCGACTGACTTGGTCCTCCGATCCGCCGTACTTCTTTGGAAGATGGTCACTAGAAGAATATGTTCACTAGCATTAGTGACCATGTGTAAGCAAGACCTAACTAGCAAGATCAATTCGAGTATGTTATTTGATGCATTTTGCTTCTCGAGATCTATTTGAGTGGAATTTCACATTGAGGGGGAATACATACCAATGTTCCATTCCCATTCTCGCACCCAAAATGACTTAGTCAAGGAAAGCTTCCATGGCAAGCAAGTTTGGGTTTTCTATGATGTTCAAGATCGAGTGGTAGCGATCAATGACAGAGACTACAATTAAGAACATTACGATTCTTATAGGAAGTAATGTGAAATATTTTCTGTCTTTCTTCTATTGTGTAGTTTTGTGATATGAAAGTTGTGTTTCCTACATAATTCCCTGATGTATAAGCACAGTGGTGAACAGTAACACCAGAGTAAGTTAGTTCATGGATCTTGAAAGGGTTTGTGCGAGGATCCGTAAAACCACACGAGGTGGACAGAGCTGATGAGGTTCCTGTCACTTCAAGGTTTGTGGTAAGCTCGTTTAAAACCATGGAAGGAGAGAGCCTTTTTTTGGATCAAGGTCATAAGTCACAGAGTTGGACATGCCATAGGGGTGAGCATACTACAGTTGAGAGTGTGGAGGTTTTTCTACCATGTAAACACTAAGGGGGGGAATGTTAGGAATTAGTATTTACATCATGGTAAATATTTATATGGTTAGTTTTATATATATTGTTATAACAAATGTATAACAATATATTAATACGGGTAAGTTGTTTGATACACTTCCTATTTTATAGGAAGTGGTTTGTCTATTGTAATGGCTATAAATTAGCCTAATTCATCAGTAATAGATACAAAAGAAATATATTATTCGTGTGCTAAATTATTTATGCGATTTTCTCGTATAATGCTTTTATAATTACTATCATTTGGAGCATGTATGATTTTCAATTTGTACATAGTTTTTGGTGCTATTTTTTTTCTCTTACACCGTCCATTTCAGCTTGGCTTTTGGTGAAGTTCAACTCCACGTTCGGGGTTCCCAAGTGGCTCAAGGATCAAGTCTTCGAAGTTCATATCAGTTTCATGTTTATCAGGTAGACTCCATGCCCAATGGATGCTTCAAGGCCACTGGTCTTTTCATCTAGTAGGCAGATGTCCCCGTGAGTCACCAATTGTTATCCCAAATTTTCCCCCACAAATTTGGTCAGAACAAACCCACACATAGAGAAAATATGAAGGGAAAATGTTTCGGACCTACGAGCTCACATTCCAAAATGAGGCAAAGGAAAAATTCAGCATTCAAGCCCGAGTCAAGGAAAGTGGGCCGTCGGAGCAAAAGGTGAAAATTTTCCTTTTGACAAAAAGGCCCAGAGACAAAAGGTGAAGCGCATCCCCCAGCCAACCAAAGGGTGCCACATGTCCAAGCAGAGCGGCGGGGCCGCGAGAGTTTTCTGGATTTTGTGATTCTTGCGAAAAAGGGGAAAAGATAAATTACGGACCGCAAACCTGATTTTGCCCTAATCTAGTTGTCACGTGTCCCATATTAAAGGGGACCCAGTTTTTCAAACTATTTTCCCGTCCATTTGTATGGACTCGATACAAACTTTGGGGCATATATTTCAACTCAGGGCTCGAAATATTGCAAATCTGACACCGTTGGAAGTGTCTCGACGTCTTCTATGCCATGGAAAGATAAAAATCATTTTTCTCAGGCCCTGGTAGGTGAACCATGGAGAAACATCTTCAGGCCTTTAATACAAAATCCAATTTTCTCAGCTACCAGATCTAATTCGATTCGATCCGCCATTCTTCTTCAACATGCTAGATAGACAGAGGGAGCCAAAATTGACAGATTTGGGGTGGATTTGAAAGGGGGCATTGATTGATGGCGTTTGAATCTTCAAGGTAGGATTCAATGCATATCCCGGTGGTTGAAACAGGATTCAAATTTTCTCTTCTCTCTCTTTTCTTTCTATATATATTGTAACACTTCTCGTTTGAGAAGGAGAGACATTCTAGGCATAGAGAAACTTTGTCAAATTTGTTTCTCGATGCCATTTTTGAGCAAGAAACCTTCTCCCATGCTTGGCAAATGTATTTGTGCCTCTATTCCGAAATATAATGGTCTCATGCACCTTCTAGAGCAATAAAAAAGTGTTCTTGTGGTGTTCTTCAACCCGTTACATCGCTTTTGTTGTTTCTCCATGCCTCTCCCTTCTAGATTTATTTTTCGTGCATGTATTTCACATTCGCAGTGCAGGATGTTGTGTTTCATGGAGTTTAATGGTGAATTTGAAGATCTCGGGCCGTGTTACTTCGTCCGACTTCCTCATCTCCATTTTTTCTTTTTCTCCCTCAATGAATATCTCGCTTCTTTACTCGGTGTATCACCGCTATATTGTAGGCTTTATTTTTCCCTCTTTCTCTCTCCTTGGTTCCTTGGAATGGTTAGATTAGGTTAAATTTATTTTTCCCGCACTAGAGTAGCTCGTAAGCGGTAGTTTAGGAATAGGAACCACCTTTAACTGGAGAGCTTTCCCACTTTTGCAAGGTCCTACACCTTGGGAAAGTTCAATGTTATGAAATCACATCAAATGACCCTACCTTAGAAAATTAGATCCGACCACTCATTTGGGGGTGCTGTAATTTCGCACTAACAGCTTAGCATTCTTTCTTTATCCGTGAAAATGCTTTATCGCAATTTTGTTGTCTTCATTATAATTTGAAACTAATGTAATTTCAGATGTATCATGCATAGTTCGTATTCATGTTTATTTTCTTTGCGAAGTCTTAAATCATTTGATATGGTGATTGGATGTTACCCCGTTCATATTTGGGAAGTTTCAATTGTAGATTTATTTGTGTTTATTGTCGCCCGGTAGTATATGTAGTCACCTTGACTATATGCAGATGGGAGTCTCGCATGCACAATCACCCAACTACATATTTGAATTGTAGATTTATTGGTGTTTATCGTCATCAAGTAGTATATCCAAATACCTGTAGTAGTATATGCAGATGAGTGTCTCCATGCACAATCATTTGGCTGTATACATAGACGAGCGTCTGCGCATTACAGGAATGTACTTAGTGGACTTCCATACACCTAAAGAGTCTGCTCTTTTTTTGGCCACCGCCCTACAAATGTCCTTGGCATACCTTTTCCTAGATAAATTATTTGCTTGCATCACTATATATACATTTTTCTCATATTCACCATCAACACAAAATCCATTTTTATAAATTCACCAAAAAATCCCAAGTTGGATATTGGTAAGGGGTATTAAAATTTTCCCCGATTCCAATAAAATTATTTGTTTCTTAAAGGCACTTAGGAATAATTACAAGAATATTTGCATTTCAAAACTATTATCCGCATCAGTAAGACTACTAAAGTTTTCTATGACCTCCACTCACAAGAGGGAGGAATTCAAATCATTCTCGCATAAGAACACACATTTTAAATCATTTCATATCATTAACCCCTATATTGTTCCAATCCCAAAGTCTCCGCTAGAGAATAAAAAATATGAACCACAAATGCCTTAGTCATGTTCACAAAATTTAATAGTCCCATATTGGGTTATCATATATCAACTTCTCCAAAAGGGGAACCAAAAATGTCATGTCACACAAAGCGGAACTAGGGTTCCCTTAAGGGTTAAAAGGGTTGATACACAATTATTCAAAGTTGGCATTTCAATTAGATTACCAATCAAGGATGAACATCAATAATCCAATAAAAAGTGTATTTATTTCATTTTTGTTTTATTTTATTTATCATTTTTTATTTTTTATTCCCATTGTTAATTCAAATAGGGAATGAATTGAACTACACCAAGTGTTACTTGCACTAACATGAGGGGTTATTTTATATATGTTTACTATATATTGTCATAGCTTAAAAGTGAAGGATGAAAGAAAATGTGGTTTTAATTTCTCCTTTATGATTTTCATGTCAAAAGTGATCATTTAATTACACTAACTTGTTATCATAAGGCCATATCATCATCCTGGAGATAATAAATGTACTGAAAGCTCTATTTACACTATTTTGGTTACTTATATTTATTTCCAAGTAGTTATTTTCAAAGAGAACATAGTAAGCTGAAATCATTTAATTATGGGCTCAAAATATAAGTTGAGCATGGGTTCCCTAAGAACCATGTTTGTAATGCCCACAATTTTTACGCTCAAATATAAATTAACCCTATTAATTTAATAGGGGAAAAATTTGCATATATATTTTTTTAAAAGGTTGCAGTTAAACATTATTCACAATTTAATAAATTTCTCAATTAAGGTTTCTAAAAAATCTTGTGGTGATCGAAATAAATTAATAATTAAATACTATTAATTTATTTCCTAATGAATTTGCAATTTAAAAATACACTTACCAAGTTCCATTGATTTATTTATTTACACTCTTAATAATAATTATTTAAAACCCCTTTTTAATTCATTGTCAAATACCATACACAATTACTTGATTAATTCCACCCAAAAGGGTCACAACTTACCTAACCACTAAGTGGCCCCATTCAATCAATAACCCATACCCTTTTGATTTAATTTTCCATTCACACAAAAATGTCACCCACTTAAGTGATGTAGGGTTTATTTTCAACCATTGGATTTAGATCTATTTGGGCCATTGGATCTAGATTGCCCTAAATATCCTTATAGGTTTCTTTTTATTTCCATTTGCCCTAATTTCATTCTCATTCTTGTGTGTGTGTATGTGCACGTGCACGCGCGTGCGTGTGTGTATACATATACATTTTTTTTTGTGTGTGTGTGTATATATATACTCTATTTAAAATAAAACGATTTAACAATGTATATATATAATAATATATTTATATATTATGTTATATATAATAATATATATTATTAATTTTATATATTTAAAATTTATACGAATAGTGGTTCACCTAAGTTAAATTTTATAGCCATGGCTACAGTTCATATTTATAGCGCCTATGTTAATGGTTATGTGGAATAATATTATATTAACAGGTTTATATAATGTGCATGGGGAAAGGGGGTGTCACACCGCATCCCCTCGTCACTATATAGGCCAATAATCAAGTCGCGACCCAACCCCAAACAACTTTTTTCTTTTAATAAAAAGCTTGGCCATTCGGCCGAATATAAAAATTCAATAATATATATATATATATATATATATATATATATATATATATATATATATATATATATAGTCGTGTATTTTAGTTTTAACCTTATTTTAAACACTCCAATCAAGTTTGCATAAAATGAATATAAGGAAAAGTAGTATAAATTTATATTCATTCCTAAATGTGAAGAAGTTGGAAATATTTCTTGATTTGAAAACATTAACTATAAAATTTTCCTTTTATAATCTTGTATAAAATTTGCCTATAATTCCAACTCACATAGTTCTCTTCACCATTTAGTTTGGAGAGAAATAAGGGAATAATAAACTTAAATAATCTCATTTCTCTATTCATTTTTTTGCAATAAAAGGTAAAATTTGAGTATAACATCAACTAAAATTCATTCCTTTTAATTTCTTACTTGCAATAAAACAACAAAAGAACTCAACGAACTCTTCCTTTCAATAAATTTTTTTCCCCAAATATATATATCCTACAACTTTGAATAACATACAAATTTAGGAGAGTTTCATTTCCAACAAACTATACAACTTAAGCTTTCTCCTTTCACTATAACATTACAAATTTGAATAAATGAAATATACAAAGCCTTCTTTTGATAATACAAGATTTACAAACTTCCACTCTAAGTGGGAACAATATGGTCAAACTACAACATAGAGATTCTTCCAATGGTTCAAACACAAATCTTCATTTCAATGTCTTCTCCCAACTTCATAGCTTCAATTTTGCACCTCTTCAACTCTTCAAATATTGAATCACAATACAAAGAAAGGGGTATAGGCAATGCTCTCCACCCAATCTATAATCAAATAATAGGATAAGTCTTCCCTTTATTTGCCTTTGAGCCCCAACCAAAGAGAAATGAGGTGTATTTTGCAACTTTGACAACTTAACAAAAGATGGCTTCCACATACAACATTCATACAACTTTTCCACATTCAAACAATATTCCAACACTCAATCACATTTTTCAAATAAGTTTATCAAGAGTGGTTTTGCATTCTTTTTCATCACAACACAAATAAAATTGAAATTTTCAAAAATTCACAAAGGCTTAAGAGTAAGCCAAAATGGATGTAAGAACATGGAGTCTTCTCCTTATGCCTCCCATGTGGAAAGAGGGTCCACCCAAATGCCTCCAAGTGCACTATCAACAACACACACAACACTTATTTCTCCTTTTTTTCCTATGCAAAATAACATGTAAACCCTTTTACCTCCACATAGGTGGAGCACCTCTTCCACACTCCCTCCACATTTCCTCACTAACTCCCTTTTTCCTCCATAAAAGAGCTCCATTTATTTCTCCCACACCACTCTAAGGCAATCTACCCAACCCCAATATATCACATTCACAACACTCATGCAAATACTCATACAAACACAATTTTCACATCTATTTTCATAAATAAAGAAATAACAAAAGTGGAGATCCTACCTCTCCATCAAGCTTCCAAAATCTTCACTCCAACAAGCCTTCAACACTTCAAACCAAGCACAATCCAAATGCAACTCCAAAAAGCTCCCAATTCCAAAAGTGCAAGAGAAGAAAATAAGACAAGTAACCCAAAATCCTTCAAATTCATTCAATAAATAGAAAATGGAGGTGAGGATGATGAGGTGGCTCCATGTAGGATGCCACTTCATCATCCCTCCATTCCAATCCACAAGTCAACACACCAAACCCAATGCAATAAATGAACATGTAAGACTTATGACATGCACACATGACACTCCAACATGCACTCCATGCTTATCAAGGACAAATTAAATGTGGTAAGTAGAAAAGTGCAATTATTTACCCTTTTACATTCAAAAATTCATTAAAATGGTCAAAATAAGCCCCATACTTCATAAGTATGGTTGGTGGATGACTTTGAGATGTAAGGGACAAGGTTAACTTGTCCCACAAGTCTCAAAAAGTGGCCTACAAGGCCAAATTCGAGTTTGGGAAGGGAAGAAGAGTACACACCACCTAAATGCAATTAATTCATTCCACATCAAGCACAAATCAAGGACTATCTACTCTATTTATTACCCACATGTCACCTCTTCCTTTTAGTTTAAAATTTAAGTTAAATTAGCTAATTAAGACACATTAACAAGTGTTAATAAAGTGACTAAATTTTCCCAATAATTAAATACATGCACAACAAAATAAAACACACAAAATTAAAGAAAGGAAACATTACACCCCATGGCCACACATGTGAGGTCACCCCCATGGGAAACCTCCTAACTAAGCATGCAATTACACAACATATACATTAGACACAAGTTGTCAAATTTGGCCATGTTGCAAAAACACCCAACATTCTTTTGTGGTTGGTCCCCTTTTGATGTATAGTGATATAATGTCCCTGCAATCATAAACAAAAATACCTCTCTAGCCTTATGACCGCATCAACAACATCGAGAAATCATATATACATAGAATCAATAATCATCATCCGAATAAACAAATTCTATCATCTATCAACATATCAAATAATTTGATTCTAACATCCATGAGATCATAATTCTACTCAGAACATCCAGACATAAGCAATGCATCCAGAATATAACATGTCAGTATAAAATCTGAATAATGCAAATCAACATATATCGAACTGTCTACCAGTGTCATCTAACATATCATAATCAAAATGCAAATCAACACATATCCATAGTCCAGATATTTGTATATTCTATCATCAGTTGATCAAGATATAATAATTAAAATGTCAAAGTATCTATCCAACAATAATAAAATCATAGTGAAATAGTGTTAAGGTGAAGTGGGCACTACAATGCTCCTTATACTAATAAAAATATATTAAGATAGTTTAAATAGTTTTATTTTATTTTATTTTGTTAAAATTCCAAGGTACAAGAATACCCACTTGACCTCCGAAGTTTAATCTTAAATATAAACCTAATATTCAAGTGGAAAAATTTACGATAAAACAAATCCTTAGGATCGTAACATCCAACACCGTTGATCTTTTAAATCCCTAGGTTTTTCCTACTACCTTCTTTTTCCATTTTTGTTTCCTTATTCCTCTCTAATTTTTTCTTTCATTTGGTTTTATAGGTTGAAGAGTTTCCATGGAGCAAGATGGGAGCTGAAGATGGTTATTTATTCTACTTATTTAACCAATAAAAATACACTTACATATATGTTTGAGAAAATATGATTTAAGGAAATGGAGAACCCATTATGGGAAACCACACATTACATCTAGGGGTTTTATATATATATATTCATGTATACAATTTATTTCATTCATTCCTACTAGGGATGACTATAATAATTTTTGTTTGTTTAACATTTGCCTTTCTTTATTTTCGAGATGGCTAATCCATTCTTTGTCATCAACGCTAGGGATATATATGTTGTGTGTATGTGCACGTGTGTGCACACCACATTTTCCAAGAGATGGTGTGGAGGCCTACAATCCATATGGATACGTCAAAGAAGAGTGGAGGATGGTGTGACTGGCTCTAATCCTCAACCATAAGGTTGCATGCTTATAATTATTAAACCTCTATCTGTGTGTGTGTGTGTGTGTGTGTGTGTGTGTGTGTGTGTGTGTGTGTGTGTGTGTGTGTGTGTGTGTGTGTGTGTGTGTGTGTGTGTGTGTGTGTGTTTGTGTGTGTTTAACATATAAAATAATAAATAGATTCAAGGTGCATTACTATGATACGAGGAAAGTGCTTAAATTGCTAAGTGTAGACTTGAAAAATATTTCACCCTTTTCTATGATAACATAAAATTATTCGACATTGAATCAAACCTGATATATAGTCTTGGGAGCTTTATTTTTAAGAAACTAAATAGGGTTATTTTCAAGTTTTAATAGTTCTCAAAGTTATATTTAACAAAGGAACTCCATTGCATACCTATAAGCTCATATGACATTACTTTGAATAATAATTCCGTTAAGAAAATGGTATTCACATTACACTATTTTGAAATCTCTTCACCATTCAAGAACTATGGCTTACAAGGACATTAAAACAAATTCCTAACACTTTTTAAGGATAGCTCTCTAAACCATAACTACACCACTTTGTTATTAGAACTAACTTCAAACTTTGAGACAATAATAACAGATATCTGAAAATGGTTTAGAATCCACATAAACTACTTAGATTCCAAAATAAGAAAAAAACTCCTTATAGAATTTAGCAACCTTCCAATACACAATATTTAAACATTATTTCCTTAAGATTTCTAATAATAATGGTTACATTTAAAATTTATTTTCATAATACAAAATGAATGTAATAATGTAAATTTACAAAAAATAATGCACCTAACAATACAAGTTTACAACCCTCCATTTTTAAGGGAACAACATGCCAAAATTTGAACTTTTATCTAACTCTTAAACACTCCAAGTGTGCCTAAAAACTTAGCTCCAAATTCAACTTATCCAAACACCATGAAGAAGAAGGCCTGAAAACCTCCCAACCATAGGCCTCATTACATGTCACTTTCCTAAAATAAGGGCATGTTAGCCTCCTTGAATCCCATAGGAAAGAGAGGAAGCATGCTTCCAATTTCACAATGTGAGTGGAAAAAGATAAGACACTAACCATAAACACAAACCCACCAAATTTACAACAAAACAATAAATCACATGCCTACGAAGCACCATATTTGCTAAGAAGGAAAAATTGAGGGGAAATATTAGCTACACGATATCCATATTTCCATGAAACCAAAAGGGTTATAAACCACACCAAATGAGTCCAAGTCACCTAAGCACCACCTCCCCTGCCAAAATCACTCCAAAATTATAATTTCCATATATTCCAAAATGAGGATATAGTAAGGAATAAATACAAGGAAAACAAAGAACATTCCGTAACTTAATTACTTATCCCTTTGATATAGAAAACACAATCAAGAAAGCAATCATTTTACCAAGAAGAATCAACAAAAAGTTGAGAGGATTACCTCTCAAACCAAACATTCCAACTCCCACACTTTATCATAAACCTCCATAAGCTTAACTCCTTCTCCAAAATATTTCCATAGATCCCAAGTAAGAAAGAGAATTCCCCAAATCCCTCCAAGATTCTTGCTCTTACCTATTCTCTCCTCAAACTTTCCATGCAAAAATGACACCCAAAAAATCCCCATAAGCTTCAAAGTGGAGGTATATGAAGTTAAATCCCAAGGATTCCCACCAATAAGAGGGTGACATGTGTCACTCTCCTCATTCTCCCACCAATACTCCCACAAGTCCCTATCGTACAAAAGACAAAATACATAATGAAGGAATACACCCCAAAAATCCAAATTAAAAATAAACTAACTTTTCTCCACTACCAAGGTGGCTCAAATAAACAGACACATTAATAATGATGTGAACAAAAGGGTCTAAAAGGGGAGGGAAAATCCAATTTGAGCCTTTAAAAATGTACACTACCCATAGGTAGGATCCAAGGGGTCCATGTTGGTTAAAATAAGACCCCAACACAAAAAGTAACACTTACAATTTCCACTTTTATCCCAAATTCGGTTTGGGAAAAGTGGCACACATGGAGAGGTGGTGGGGCCCACCCATCTCATGTTTAAGTGGCCCTATACCTCTAAAAACAAGGTTACTAATAATAAATAACCCTTAACACATGTAGGAACCATTAGGTCTCCAATATTACTTAGAGCAAGGGTTAGACAAATTAATACAATAAGGGTTAAGAAGGAACCACTAAGGGTGTCCACAATAATCACGACACAATCACAAGGCCAAATGAAATTTGAGAAAAGGTGAGGTTTCGAGATCGGTTGACTGATTGTACAAACCGGAGGTCCATCTTTGAGCCCCACATTCTCCTATGGTGAACCTATATCCTATACACTCGATTCACACGTCATCATACTCACTCGATACAATAAACCAAATGAAATGATTCTACATACATCCAATTGGTCAAATCAAATTTTGAGTTAAAACATCTAATTTATATAATCAATTAATATCCATACAAAGATAATAACCAAAACTATATACATCCATAACATACAAAATATAACCCATTTAAATCTCATTTCCATAACATCCATAACAACAACACTGAAACAAGCAATAATGGAAACAATATTGGCACCGTGTGCCTCATACACCACCTGTCAAGTTAGGTTAGCACATTCCAAATAGAGATGAAAAATTAATATACATATATTCAAATAATTAACCTTTATAAACATTGTCCAAAATATTAATCGTGTAAACCTTAGATCAATAATACCCATAATATTATATCAAAACCAAGTGGTAAGGATAAGGTGGTAAATCAGCTTCACGAGCCCCATATATCATCCTACCAAGGGACGAGATGAAAACAAGAGATAATATTGATGAAATAAAATAAGATTATTCTAGTGTAATCTATTGCTATAGGAACAGTAAAATAACTAAATAAATGAAGTAATAAAATACTAAAATACACCCAAACAAACTAAGCTTGAAAATATGAAATCCTAATGTGTAAGAAGGGTTAATAAAATCCTTAGCCGATTTATAGATGTCATGGGATTGTATCAGACGCTATGTAGACAAGGTGAACATAAAAAGGAAATGACCACATAAAATCCCGAGAAAGCATAGATATGAGTTATCGACTAGACCGGGCGCCGGAAAGGAATAGGGGCACTTGTTGGTGCCCCAGTATGAGATCTAGGCACCCTAGCCTCGTGAAATGGCCAGAAAACCTCCTTTGAGGTGTCGTTGGATGTTCACTTGTCTTTGCTTCCTATCACACTAATGTTGCTAAAATGCACCAGATCTCGTTGTGAATATGAGACGAAGAATCAATTGCGGAACCCCGCATAAAGCATCAAAACCCTAAAAATCAAAGATGCATACGAAGGGGTCAGACTGTCCTCAACAGCCATAATGGGTGACTTACTAACTGAGCATTGCACTATATCTTAGACCCAATGTAGTTCTAGGTGTGTGTGTGTGTGTGTGTGTGTGTGTGTGTGTGTGCGTGCGTGCTAAATTTGTCCTTAGGTTGCTCTCGTGTCGGTCACACTTTGTGAAGTAGCAAGAAAATAACCAAATGTAGAATGCGAGTTAATGTGTGCATGAAAACAATAGACTCCCCTTCTATGAAGTGTGATGCAGATGAACCAGCCTCGTGTGCCTTGTGATGGAGCTAGATGGATGTAAATGTAGCTTTAGATGCCTTTGAAGGATGTAACTATAGATTGTGATAATAGATGCTTAGTCTCGGTGCCTCAATATGGTCACATAATTTTATATTTATGGTTCTCTTGTTCTAGTTTCGTAATTAACCCCAAAAAGGTTGACCACCAGAAATATAGAAAGCTCAAATGACTAGAAAGTTCCCAAAAGGTGCTCGAGTAAAGTGTAAAGAGGATCAGGGCACCCCAAGAGTGGACTAGGGGCATGGGGGCCCCAATCGAAAATAGGAAAAACACGTGAATGACAATACAAACTGGCAAGTGCAGTGTGTAAGATTTAAAATACAATAGAAAGTAATGTAAAAATGGCTAAAGACATGGGTTGATTATTACTCTTTTCACTTAAGAACCATATGAATAGTAGTATGAGACTAGGACTAAATAATGACTCAAAGTGTGTGATTTTGTGTCTATAAATATAACAACCAAATCATTTCAATTTAATTCAAATAAATCATGATATTATCCACTTAAATGTCTCAAAGCACGAATCTATCAAAGAGTCAATTGTTAACCGAATGAGTGAAACTGGAGGGCACTATAGATTCATAATGGTTATAAGATTACGAAGTAATTATTTATTATTAAGTAATTCCATTTTATATATCATTGTTTTTATACTACTGTTTATGTTTTTTATTCTTATTAATAGGTGAAGCTATAATCATCCCTTGAGTATAGGACTTTTGATCGACAAATGAAACATTTTATTTATGAGAGTGGTTCATATTCTTGGCAGCCAAGAGAAGAAGATTGTTTGATGACATCCCATAGTTTTGATGTATATGGATTTTTTGTATGCCTTCATGGCATGTAGGAATAGATTTGAATTTTGTTGATGTATATAATTATATGCCTATATTGTATTTAATTCAAATAAAATATTGATAATCTTGAAATTTTTCATGTTTGTTTTTGTTTTGGAATTGGTGAATCCATCAAAACTCTTCATATGGTATTTGTTATTCTTCTCCCATTTTTTTGCCTCAAAAAGTCATGTCCTCGGGCCATCCAGTTGTCAAATATTTCTTGACCGAATAAGAAGGATTTGCACCATTTCAATGTCCATGTCAATGCAAAAACATTGCCTTCACCTTAGACAAGTGTGGGCTCTTTTACAACAAAGTTATGCATCAGTTATATAATTATTGCAAGCTTATTTGAAATGGTTATGTATTTTTTATAATTTATTTTCTCTCGTACCATACAAAAGTTGTAAAGAGTCTAATTGACAATCACAACCAATTGATCATTGACATATTTTTTGTTATAAAAATGTTGTTTAAGTGTAATGTCCAGTTTATCATAGAGTAGAAACTACCAAGAAGGGCATGTATTTCTAAAGAGGAGCATGAGATGTAGTCCAATGATTAAGATATTGTAAAAGAGATCCAATAAACAACCAACATCCTACAAAAAAACATTGTTGCACATATAAAATTAATAAGAGAGCTCAGCATTACTGTGTGAAGAGTCTAATGGTTTGCAAGGTGGAGACATGTGATATGACCAAAAAGTGGTCAAGGAAGAGCTTTCAACATGGAAAATAGCCCGATTTAGTGTAAAACTAGAGGAACAAGGAAGTGAGCAACAAAAATCAAGAGAAACCCATGAAAACCAAGTGACCAACAATATTAGAAAACCAAGGGAATGTGGAAGGAGAATCTTGTAATGGCCTACAAAAGGAGAGAATTGGTGTGCAAAGGCATGAGGAAGTATTTTGAAAATAAGTTAAAAATGTTTCAATTAGAGAAAACACAAGTTTAGTGTAAAACCCAACTTCATCAATTTCGTTATAAAGCTACAAGAGAAAAACATATTCCTGTTGAAAGTGAACAACCATTCAATAAATCCTATGATCCCGTCCAACACTCTAAGTACATGAAAATCATGCCCATAGATGTTAGCAATACTACAAGAAACCATAGAGACGTGAAAATTTTGAGAGAATGAAATAAATCCCAAGAGCAATGATTTATAATGTGTTTCTTAAAAGTCTCTAAAACTTGCAATTTGAGAACATAATGCATGACAAAATAGTTGATCGAGTCTTGTTCAACATAGGGTAATAGATGGAGAAGAGTCATGACAAGCTTGAAGAATACTTTGGATGTAGATGAAGAACGTGAGATACAACATCTAATAGAGCATCTATGTCTCACCGCACAAGAATATCGAGCTCACCACTTCATCTGCAACTCTATCAATAAGAGCACATCTACTCACGTGATTCATAGAAATTCATTTGTCATCCTTGCCATAAGAAGTAGAAAGGACACGTCACGACTAAATGTAGTGCCCACATTTTCTAGCTTCAGTTATCTGCTAACTCTATACTCATTTTGATGATTTAACATGGATTATGGCACATTTGGATATTATGTTATGATATTTGATCATTCATGGAAATGTATGATGTTTTGGGCGCGTAGCGCCAATTTATCTTTGATTAGTATGTTAGTTCATTTCAGTAGATGTTTTTGATACTAATATGTTACGACATTATTGATCTTATTGGATATATGATGGACACATGGTTTTGTCGCACATCTTGATGTTATGGATTATTTGGTTAATTGATGTGATCATATGATAGCATGTATATAAGTCATTATATGTTACTTGCAATGACTAACACATGATGGATTTATGTGGAATTGTGTATGTTACTCCGCTACTATTCATTATTGATGATGTGTTAGCATAGTTAGCATGTTTATACTTTGATTGGTTTACTAAGTAGTTGATTTATACTTTTATTGGACAAATGTGTTTAACGTTTTCATTGAGTGTGCATATTACAGGGCACCTTTGGAGAACATGTGTTTCGGGAGGCTACACAAATGTGCACAAGCAATCTATGGGGCTAAGTCCTAACCATGTTAGTTGTATGGGGCCTTATTGGTTGCTTGTATTGTTTGGACACCATGAGTGACCCTTATTTGTAATTTTGGTTACATTGTTTATTATTGTTATAAACTAGGTTGGGGGACTTAATGGTCCCCACTTGCATTAGGAATGTAATTGTGTTTTGTTTTTTTAAGTAATGAGGATTTGGGCCACATAAGCACCCTTGAGTGGGCCCCACATCCTCAACATTTGTGTCCAATTGTGCCAAACCCGAAATTGGGTTATTTTTGGCATTTTAAGTGACCCCTTTTGGTTTTAGGGGTTCACTTAGCATAAAAATAAGCCCTTGGACCCTACCTATTAGGTAGGGGGCTTAATTCAAGCCAAAAGAGAGTTTTCCTCCC
>CM031239.1:361519221-361556721 GCA_018340775.1 Taxus wallichiana var. yunnanensis
GTTAGAAGTGTTTTTTTACCATTTGAGTATTGGGTACTTGTTTGGTAGGCCCATTTTATAGTTTTTCACTAGATCATGTAACAACAAAGTTGGGTTTTATTAAATTGTAGCTTCTTAGGACATCTTTAAAGGGTGCAAGATTTTATAATATAAATATTGTGATTTTTACGTCTATGACCCATTCAAATTTTATGCTACAAGTCATTTTGGGTGCTATCTTTTTGGTATTTTATGGTCATTATTGGACAACAAAAAAAAAGATTAGTTGTTGATTTTGAAAATAATTTGTGTTTAAATATTCGAGTGTAGAATTGTTTCCTTAGTCTAAGGAATATGTTTAAGGTGTTGGTTAGTTGGTTCCTCTTTGCGTGATCATTGTTTTCTTGGGAAACTCAACCGCAATGTTAGGGGCACCACATTTAAACCTAACAAAAACCCTTTTGGTTTGGGTGTAAAATAAATAATTGTACCTTGTGTAGAACAACTTAACAAGATAAAATGGTCTTCCATGCCTCAAAATTTCATTATTAAGAATAGGAATAATTTCTACCCTTCATGTTTATGTTACTAATTTCAAATTTTATAACCCTCTTTATAAGGAAATCTACCAAACAACCTTATAAGCTTGCTTTCTTTTTAAGGCGTAATTCTAAAATAACTTGTTTACACAACTTAAAATAATTATCAAATCCCTCAGCATAAATTTTGGATTAACTTCAACATTGATCAAATTATTATAACCCTTCTTGAGCTCGATAAACCTATTTTCATACTATAACCACTTACTAATTTTTGTTGCAATGTAACTTGGTTAAAACATTTTACCTTAGTAAGTACACGTGTGATTATAAACCTCCTCAAATTGATTAAAATGTTCCTAGTTAATCATGTTTATAACACTAATACTTATGTGTAGAAATCATGGAATCACCCTCTCTCTAACCTTATCTCATGGATCTAGAAGAATATTGATTATGCAAAAAAAAACCAACAATCTCTCATTCTCTCTCTTGGCAAAAAAATAAATAAAATAAAATAAACTAGTGTTGTTTTCTCTCTTGGTTGGACGATATGGTACATGATCACTAGTGTTGGCCATATAATTACATGTAATATGGTGTAATAGTGATGGATGCAATAATTTCATAGCCACCAAAATATACATATATCTATAAGTACATCTAGGTACTTATACCTTATAAACAAAAATAAAATCATGAAATTATATGTGTGAATGGGAAAACTTGTCAAATATGTATTTGAACAACCTTGGTTGACCAAAAATGTTATCATTTGTTACCCTTAAAATCTAAAATTGAGGTGATCATAAATTATTATTTCAAATGGAATAAGTAATGTTTATTAATCTTAGTTATGTGATATTCATATAATATAGATCAAACTGTATATTGTTGTTCTTATTTAAGTAACCTAAGTTCTAGATGTGAAAAGTAATGCAAATAATCGAAGGATACAATGGTATCACAAATTAAATATGCCTTTGGCTACTTGACTCTTAGGAGACTCTTGTGTAAGATTTCCTTCACATTGAAAACTCTTAGTAACTTATTATAAGATAAATGGTGTAACCCCTTATTGTAAGGACTAAGAATAACAATTATCTATCCATTACACCTACCTTGGGTGAAGATGACCTTTGTTATTAGTATAAACACTAATTAAACATGTAAATTTGGAGTCGTTTTGGAAGCTATGTTTTTTTGGGGTACTCTCAAAAACATGGCTCTCATTATTTCACATTTTCATAGGGTGACAAAATTTAAGAAATAAAATTCACCCTCTAGTAGTTTATATATTAATATCCATCTCTTGTAACCTAATGGGCCATTTATGACCAAATAATTGTTGAGTAAAAGTTAACATAAATTCCATATTTTGAGAAGCATTAGGCTATACCTTTCCTTAAAGGAAAATGTGTATTGACTTCTTGAACTCTTGAGGAAGGTATGAATGGAAAAGTTAATGTATTCCATCCATGTGATATATTTTTAAATTACATAGTAATTTGATAGGTTCGGGAAACATTCCCTTTGAATGGATTTTGTTTTGCCCAACTCATTCATGTTTTCTCTTGATTATGGTAATTAAGAAATAATAAAATTTAAGTAAAAACTTTTCATATGTCTTATTGAATTGAAAATTCATTGTTCATTGTTTTTTTATTATTGGAAAATAGTTTTTTGAAAGGGACTATACCCTTGTACACCAAGGCTCAGAAGCCAGAATTGAAAGTTAAAGCACAAGAGATGGATCAAAATCCAGATAGACCAATTAAGCCCGACTGCAGAGAACTGTCTGCAAAATAAAAACCAACAACCGACAAGCAACAACAAAAAAACAACAGATGTACAACAAACAAACAACAATGGCATAACAACACCATTGGAAGCAATCTGCTATCCGGCCAAGAAAAATGAGACCAATGAAACCCAGCCAGCCAATAGCAGAGATAAGAATCAACAAGGCGAAGCGTTACCCTTCAGAGTGGTAGATTTTTTCTTTTTGTTCATTGTTATCATTAAGTAAATGTGGCTTTGTAAGGATGTAGAAAATGCAAAAATAGTTTTTTCATGGTGAAATTTTTGTAAAACTTATAAACAATAATAAATTAAACTATCCCTTATGAGTTTTCTGAAGCAAATTTTGAATCAAAATTTAGATGTCCTAGAAAAGGGTACATGTTATGGAACCCTAAAACCAAACTAGAGAATCAATCCTAACTCGATGATTGGCTATATATATATATATATATATATATATATATATTTTTTTTCAACCACAATTTATTGGTACTATCATTATGTGAACATAAAAATAATGGTCAAATCAAGTCAACACCCTTAATTATGCTTGGTATTATGTGAATCTTTGTCCTTGACCTTAATGAATAATGTAGATGCTAGGATCATTTTTGGAGAGACTCGTGAACCATTTTTTTCAAAATTTAAAGTAATGGTGAGCTAGGAGGTGAAACCACACGAACTTGGAAACTTTTTTCTTTCTTATTGTGTGGTATTTGTGACACCTTAGATGGTTTCCTTGAGTGGGCTCATACGCAACTAGTATGCAAAACTTGATAACCCTTTTAGAACAACATTTATGTTCTCTTGGCTCACCCATCATTATTTTCCTTTAAATGTAGACCTTATGTTGTACATCCTCTTATGTGGACCCTTATAGGAAGGTTATGAGGCAAATGAATTTGGTTTGGAAGCTACACTTTTTTTTCTTGATTAATATTCTCCTAATTGAAAAATACACTTGACCTTGAACCATGTTATATTTGATGAGACATGTTTGTTAAATAATAATAATAATAATAATATAGTTCCCTTAAAGTGACCCTGACATTGGACATACACTACATGTGACCATTTAGAGGTTTTAGACAATGATGTTGATAACAATTTTCCTTGGAGATACAACTTTCTTTAATTAAATTACTCTAAATGAAAGAAACACTTGCAAGACCAAGATTAGATGTGTGGGTCATGTTTTTGTAACTATCAACCACATGATACAACACGATACCTCGTGAGATCATATCCCTATCTCTTCCAGTGACTTCTAGGAGGAAGTCTAATTTTAGGAGAGGGGGATGTAGTGCCCACATTTTCTAGCTTCAGTTATTTGCTAACTCTATACTCATTTTGATGATTTGACATGGATTATGGCACATTTGGATATTATGTTATGATATTTGATCATTCATGGACATGTATGATGTTTTGGGCACGTAGCAGCAAATTTATCCTTGATTAGTATGTTAGTTCATTTCAGTAGATGTTTTGGATACTAACATGTTACTATGTTATTGATTTTATTGGATATATGATGGATACATGGTTTTGTCACACATCTTGATGTTATGGATTATTTGGTTAATTGATGTGATCATATGATAGCATGTATATAAGTCATTATATGTTACTGCAATGACTAACACATGATGGATTTATGTGGAAATGTGTATGTTACTCCATTACTATTCATTGTTGATGATGTGTTAGCATAGTTAGCATGTTTATACTTTGATTGGACAAATGTGTTTAACGTTTTCATTAAGTGTGCATATTATAGGGCACTTTGGAGAACGTGGGTTTCAGGGAGGCTACACAAATGTGCACAAGCGGTCTACGGGACTAAGTCCTAACCATGTTAGTTGTATGGGTCCTTATTGGTTGCTTGTATTGTTTGGGCACCATGAGTGACCCTTATTTGTAATGTTGTATTTTATGTAAAATTAACTTTGGTTATGTTGTTTATTATTGTTATAAACTTGGTTGGGGGACTTAATGGTCCCCACATGCATTAGGAATGTAATTGTGTTCTGTTTTTTTAAGTAATGAGGATTTGGACCACATAAGCACCCTTGAGTGGACCCCACATCCTCAACATTTGTGTCCAATTGTGCCAAACCCGAAATTGGGTTATTTTTGGCATTTTAAGTGACCCCTTTTTATTTTTGGGGTTCACTTAGCATAAAAATAAGCCCTTTGACCCTACCTATTAGGTAGGGGGCTTAATTCCAAGCCAAAAAGAGTTTTCCTCCCATTTAGCCTCTCATTTGTCACCATCCATGTAAGATTGGTTGGAGTGTGTGTTGTGAAAATTTGCATAAGCTTGTCTCACTTTCTTTTGGGTAATTTGGGAGAGGGGTGTTTAAATGTGGGTTTATTTTTTCTTTCTTTTGTTTTTGGGAATCTTGGTTTGGAGGGAAGAGAGGGGTGACACATGTCACCCCCTCATTTGTGAGGAAGATTACTTGGTTTTCTTCAAATACTCCCTCATGTGGGAGAAAGAGGACTTTTTGTCGTCATTTGTGCTTGGAATGCTTTTGGAGTTGGAGCTCTTGCTTGGACAAGGATTTGGAGAAGCTTAGAGATTGGAGAACTTTTTGAGGTAGGATCTTTGATCCTTTTTGTGTTATTTTGCATGTTAAATTGTAGATTGCATATTTTTGAAAGTATGGTCTTGTTTTGTATGTGTTGTATGTTTTTTTGGTTGTGTTATTTTGTTGTTTTCTCCATCCATCATATGGATTGATGGATTTGGGAGTTTTTTTGGGGAAGAGGGAGATATTTTCCCTCTTAAACCTCATGGCTTGATGGGCAAGCCATGTTGGTTTCTCTTTTATCCCCTCATATGGTTTGAGGTGGGGAATGTGGTTCATATGGTTTGAACCCCCTTTCCCATCCTTGGAGAGGAAACCCAATGGGTTTTAAAATCCTCCCAAGGAGTAATTTAGGTGAATGGAAGGAGTAATAAGGAGGGGTGATTGTTATGGAGGGATAAGGAGGATTTTGAATATTTTGTAAGTGTGCATCCTATGGTTGGACCACACTCTATGGCACTATTGGATGTCTCATCTACTCTTCCCCTTTTTGAGGATGAATTTGGTGTTCTCCTCTTTTTGTTTTGTTATCATTTGTTTTCTTTTATGGTGCATGGGTTTGGTATTGTATGTGATGTGCTTGTTATTACCCCTCATTTATTCTTGTGCAAATTTTCAAAAGCTATCTCTCTCCCCCATGGGCTTGGGGAGGCTAGCATGTCTTCCAACCTTTGGAAAGGCATGTAATGATGCCTATAGGTTGGGTGGTAAATCAAGTCTTTCTCTTTGTGTTGAAGACTATGTGGAGTACAAGATTTGGAGTCTAAAGATTGAAGATGGTTGGAACATTCTTGGTGATTATGACATTTGTTTCCCCAATTTTGGGAGAGTCCTAATTTTAAATCTCATATGGATATTGCTATGTTGAGTTGTTCTATTTGTTTGTAAGTTTCCCATATTGGAATATGAATTGCTTCGAGAAACTAGTGGTGTATATCATCCTAATCATGGAGTGGAGCTTTGTAGTGTCTTACTTTGTGTATTTTTAGTATCTTGTAATTTGCTTCATATTTTGTAACAAAATCAAGCTTCAAAAGCTTCTTGTCCTTTATAACTTGCATGGTAATAGTGGAAAGAGCTTTGTATTTTGAAACGAAATGGAAGAACTATTTTTATTGGTTTCAAAGGAAGTATGGATATGCATGACAAGATTGTATGGAAAATACTCATGCTCGAAAAATGTTGCATCCTTCTCATGTTGTTATTAAAGAGTTCCTTTTATTCTCTTGAAGAGTGGAATGGGGACTAGTTATAAATGAATAAATTTATTTGTTTGATTTCTCCTCTTGAAGAAGACTTTGTGTGTTGGAATTTAAGCCTTTCATAGTGGAAGTAAGATTTTACTCTTGTTTTAGGAATATAGATGCAGATTAGATCACTTGTTTTACATTGAAAGAAACTTAAATGATTGCCACATGTGTATCATTGTAATGCATTGCAAATGGGAAATTTAATTGTATTGTTTAGTGGGTGAAATTTTAGATATGTTGAATGTCTTCCTTTTCTTTTCAATTAAAAGTTACAAAGTTACAAATCAGGTTGTAAGAAAGGGATTTCACACAAAGGAGGAACATTCTCATATATATATTCCTATGTAAATGCATAGATTTATATAGGGGTACATACATACATACATATATATATATATATATATATATATATATATATATATATATATATATATATATATTATATATTTGTTAATCTCTATTAAAATTGTTTTTAAGGGCATGTGATATATTTGAAATAAGATTTTGGTTGAAAAGATATGATATTAATCGTATAGCTTCAAAAGTATATAGTATTTGCTACTTTGTTTCTCCCCATATTTAATAGAAAAAAATGAGAACAAAAATAGACCCAAATCAAACAAATCCGTAAATCTGGGTTAAGCGTCATTCTTAACCCAAAGCAGAGCATGGAGAGGGTTGCCTTCCAAACGTATTCATTTTCCTTAGATAATATAAAATAAAATAAAAATAGTTTGAAGACATTGCATCCACTTTGTTTACTTTTCAATAATTTTATTAATAAAAAAGAGAGAAAATGAAAAAATATATTTAAATTTAAAAGGGGTTTTGGGTTCTAGCATGACTCTCTTCCTCTCGCCTCTTCCTCACCCATCCCCTATACACTCCACAAAACCACAATATATATATATATATATATATATATATATATATATATATACCCAAATTACATACCACGACTGCCCAAATGCATAATATCACATATATTCTTTAAAAACTTGTCAAAAGAGAACCCATATTTCCATATCCATCTTCCTCCATAGAAATTTCCACACCCTGCAAGATAAACAAAGGAAATGATAATAAAAGGAAGAAAGGTAAATTTTATAAAGATGTTAACAAAAATTAGGGCTTTTAGGGAATCCAAAATAAAAATCTATGGTAGAAAGCCCATTAATCCTAGGGCTCTTCTCTCGACATGGATTTTGCCACTTGTCCAAGTGGTTGAGTTAAACATGTGATGGGCCCTTTCTAAATTTTGGGTGAAATAAAATCATTTAAATTAATTCTAGATAAAATCCATAGTGCATAAATAAAATCATTTAAATTAATTCTAGATAAAATCCATAGTGCAGAAATAGAATCATTCAAATAAAATATTAAGTATTTGGTACCGTAGTTTTATCTAAACCATATTTATTCATGTTGAATTTATCTTATGGAGAAATATAATACACAAGGTCAATTGTCATTTAGTGTGAATAGCATTATGATTAGGTTTATAAGTCTTGATTAATGTTAATGTTTTTTTTTTTATGATAATAAGATCTAAAAATTAGGTGGTCGAGATCTACCTAAACAATTATAATAATGAGAATACGATTATCATTATTAGAACATTTTACCTTAAAGTGTAATGGTATAAAGTAAATGCAAAATAAGACCGAGTCATCTTTTAGCGAATAAACACTTAGATGGTCTCTAATTATTCTTGTTGGATTCACGATTTGGATTAACCTTGTATAAATAAATTTACACTTAAATAACACAAATTTGTGATAAGGCTCTTACCTCTAGGTTTAGGTCCAATTATAGACATAGAAATAATAACCTACCTACATTACCATCTCGCGAAAAACTAAATAATAATCTTCGCACACCTAGTTATATACAGAAAACTCTCATAGTGCAAATGCAACCAAGATGATTTGTTTATAATATAAAGGGTGGTAATAGAACCATGGAGTTAAGTGTCCATGCTTAATATGTTTTCCTTCAATGAAATTAGGAGTTAACATGGATAATTTTTAATAAGATGAGACAACTTATGTTTTAATAATATAACATCTCAACATATCATCTCATTGGAGGCGGAGGTCCTTCCGAACTCATTTAATCCCAATTCTCATGAACATGGGGATGGCGGTGTAAGTGAGACCTTAGTACATTATGTATAGCTATGAAAATATAATTTGTTTTGTATAAAAAAATGGTTCACCCTCATCTAACACTCAACAAAATAATTAACCAAAAAAAAACCTACTTGTTTTTATTTGACATCTCGATGGTTATTTTGGGTCATGGAATCGTTGGTGTTACACTAAACAACATGATGACTTAGAAGGAGAAGTACCAGAATCAAAAGATAATGATGGTGTTTCATGGTAAATTTTATAAAAAAACGTGACAAGGAGGGAATGTTGGCATATTTCGTTGTTTACGTGGGTGGTTTCTTGACCTTCCACTTCCATACATGTCTTTTTAGCTTCTCTTCTCTAACTCATGTATACATTCACATGTATGATCATTGAATGAGGAATGAATCAAAATCAATCTTCACTATTTAATATCAAAGTCTTAGCTTCTAATATCATGTAATCTTTGCTAAAATGACTTGATTGTTTGCAGTAATGACAAGTAAGGTTTTACTTACCTTTACTTGTGAATTTTTCTAGATTTTTTCTCTTTAAATTTGAGTTTTTTGAAATCCCTTGATTCTGAATTTTATTTTTATCTTTGGGTTTTGATGCACTTGCCTTCATTGCAAGTGTTTGTTCTAATTCTATTGTATATAATATCATTTTATACTCATGGGACCAGAGAGAACTTAATAATTCATCAACATTGATTATGCTGATTTTTACACTCCTAAAAGTGATAACAATACTTAACCATATTTCTGTCAAAGATCTCAAAATTTTCCTTGGTATAAACTTATCTTCTATAGTTTCTCCATAAATCCTCATTCTATGAACTAAATCATTTATCTTTATGCAAAAATCTAACTCCCTCATTGTCTAACATTATTAAATTATCAAAATTCATTTTAAGTGTTTGAATTTTTGCATATCTTACCTTATTAGAGCCTTGATATGAAGTCTAGAATATCCCGTGAGAAGGTCACAAAGGGTAAGTAAACCTCCAGAAAGATTTACACCTTCTCTATTTTATTTATTATTGATTGATAATGGTGAACCAAAAAGTTTTGAAGAAGCAATGCAGATAAGACCCACGTCCATTGGGAGCATGGCATGGATAAGGAGATGGACTCCTTGGAACAAAACTAGACTTGGGATTTGGTTATGTTACCAAAGCAGTAAGAGGACATTGCGAGAACAAGTGGGTTTACGGGATAAGGGAAGAAGATGGTGGACAGAAAATTTACAAGGCAAGGCTTTATAGTAAAGGGATTTACATTGAAAGCATGTTTTGAATTTGGTGAAATATTTTCTCCTATTGTAAAGATGACTTCTATTCGTATTGTATTGACTTTAGTTACAGTAGAGGATTTACATTTAGAGAAACTAGATGTGAAGATGGATTTCTTTATGGAAAGATATCTCACACATTTGTTATGAAGGATTTAGGAGCTACAAAAAGAATCCTTGGAATGCAAATACATAGAGACAAGAAGAAAAGAAATTGTATTTGTCTCAGGAGGATTATATCTTGAGGGTGTTAGAAAGGTTCAAGATGCAGAATGCAAAACCTGTTAGTACACCTATGGATGGACACTTCAAATTGAGAAAAGATCAGTGTCCTTCATCACATGAGGAGGTCAAATACATGACATGAGTGCCATATTATTCAACAGTTGGGAGTCTCATGTATGCTATGGTTTGTACTAGGACAAACATTGCACGACAGCAGATGGGAGTGGTGAGTAGATATATGGATAATCCGGGTAAAGAACATTGGAAAGCAGTCCATGTTAGAGTAGGTATTTACCTTAGCTCATGTTTACCTAGGTACATTATTTACCTTTATTGTATTTATCCTCACCCACTTATGTGTGTGGATATTTCTTTTTATTTATTTAGATATTAGGAGATATTATCTAGTTGTTAGGTATAGTTCTTTCCTTGATCTATGGTATTGACTAGATCCTTGATGTCTAGTTCTCTCATAAATCTATGGACTTGACTAATTCTTTGATGACTAGTTCTTTCCATGATTTATGGCTTGATCTATGACGTTGACTGGTTCTTAGATTGTTATTCCTTACCTATATAAGCAAGGCCCATTATCATTGTATTTCATTGAGTTCCATAATAATATATGATATTGCTACTCATTTGTTTGCAATGGTTTATGTAAAGTTATTCGGTGAATTTCTTTCATATTATTGATCGTGATGTTTGATTAGCATATGTTTTCTTGGCTTGCACGATCTAGTTATCGTTCCTTTTATGGTACTAAAGTAGGAGATTGCTATTGACATTTTTCTATAAGTTTTTAGATCCTTTCGGAAGGCAAAGAAAACCCTAAGATCATTTTTTACATCGTAAACTCAACCATTTCGAGAGGGTGATTCCTACTAGTAGGTGCTTAACTCCAGCCACCTTTTATTTTATTTGTGTGGTGAAGGCAAGAGTATTTTATTCTATTTTAGTGGAAACTAAAATAAATAGTAGAGCATAATATTGAAAAACTTGTATCTTTTGATTGGTAACTCGGTTTTGAGTGTCGTTTTTTGCAAAAGTGTGTAGTTTTTTATGCTCTTTCCATTGGAAATATTTATTTTGATAATTGCACTATAATTATAAAGTGCCATATTGTAACACGCACTCATTATAAAGTGCCAAAATCTGGGGCTCTTGTTGCATTGCTTGGGGGTCTTGTTGCATTACTTGGTTCTTCCATTTCTTTTGGTGATTTTTTAGGATGGCATCTACTTATACATTAGATCATGTTGAGCCATTAACAACACATAATTACCACACATGGAAACCAAGAATGGAAACAATAATTAAGCGGAAAGGATTATGGGCTTTAACTTCTAAAGAACAACAAGTGTTCACTAAAGAATATGAGAAATTTCAATACTAGTGTAAATTTGATGAGTGTATGGGTTTGATAGGAACTTATGTAAGTGACAGTATTTTATTTCATTTGGAAAAGTGTGACTCTCCTTATAAAATATGGGAGAAATTGGAGGATTTATTTAGTAAGGTGGATCATATGAGAGTCATGCAACTTGAAATTAAGATCACCTCTCTTAATCCTGAAGATTTTCCAACAATTATAGACTATCTTACCAAGTTTAAGCATTTGTTGACACAGTTGAAGTGGAGTGGAAGAGATAAGAAAGATGAAGAGTGTGTTTACTTGATTCTATCCAAGTTGAGAGGACCATTCTAAATTTTTGCTTCTACCTTTTTCTCTAGCATGGATGCCTTAGGTGACACCTTCAAAATGCCTAACTTAGAAATATTTTGTGAAAGACTTACTAGGGAAGAATCCAAATTATCTCACCTTGAGTCTTCCACCTCACAAAAGGCATTAGTTGCATCTAATCCTAAGGGCAAGGGAAAACCAAACAGTAAAACAAAATCCACACATTCTCCGTCTCAAAATGCTCCTAAACCCAAAGAAAACAACTCAAAACCCAAGGAGTCTTCTAAATCCAAGAATAAGTCTAGCCATTCATGCTCTTTTTGTGGGGGTAGTAACCGTGAAGAAAATATGTTTTATAATTGAATGTAAGCCTTGAGGATACACAAATAAGAAACACAAAATTTCTATCTCCACTCCACCTCTTTCTAATCAGCATGGAAAAACACTTAATGTTGTTGGAAGATCTCAGTCACCACTTGCAGCAGTTGGGTTATAGATTTTGGTGCTTCTCATCACATGACTTCTTCCAAGGATTATTTTATTTCTCTAGGGTTGAGTTCTACTTCCAAAATTGAGGTTGGAGATTCTTCCTTTCTTTCTGTTGAGGGAAAAGGTGATATACAACTTGATGGTGGCAATATCCAAGATGCACTATATGTTCCTAACATCACTACAAATTTGCTTTCTGTATATCAAATTTGTCATTCTGGTCAAGGGAAAACAATGACTTTTACACCACATGGGGTAGAAGTAAGAACTTTGTTGGAGCCTTTTTCACTTGTTTCTCAAGGTATTATTGATCATAGTTCAAGACTATATCACTTTGAGGGTTTTGATGACACTTATTCTATAGGGATAGGATTGGTTTCTCATTCAGATTCAGAGAGTAAGCTTTGGCATGAAATATTTGGACATCTCAATTACAGATATTTGAAGGAGTTGAGCACTCATGGTATGGCAGATGGTCTTCCTAGAGTTTTTGTCTTGAGGGAGTTTGTCATGGTTATGCATTAGGGAAATAACACCAAGATCCTTTTCCTGAGAATTTGTCTAAGAAAGATTCTTCACCACTTGAGCTTGTGCATAGTGACTTGATGGTTTTTCCTACCCCATCTTTCAATGGAGCTAAGTATGCACTTATATTTATTGATAATTTCTTGAGGCGTACTTGGGTTTATTTTCTCAAGTACAAAAGTGATGTTTTTTCACACTTCAAAGTCTTCAAGGCTTTGGTTAAGAAACAATCTTCTAGTAGCATAAAGAACCTTCACACTGATAATGGGGGGGAGTACTTCAGCAATGAGTTTTCTGATTTTTGGCAACTCAAGGCATTATTCACTAGCATTTTGTTCCTCATACTCCACAATAGAATGAATTAGCAAAAAGGAAGAATAAAACTTTTAAGGAAATAACTAACTATATTCGAATCACACACCACACAGAGCACTTGAGCATTTGAATCCGAAGAAGCTTGGTCCAACACTAAGCCGGATGTCTCATTTTTTCGAGTCTTTGGGAGCCATGCTTGGGAATTAGTGCCAAATAAAAAAAGGAAAGCTTTGGTTAAGAAGAGTAAACTCTTGATCTTTGTAGGATATTATGAGGACATGAGAGTTTATCGTCTATTAGATCCCGATACACATGATGTTATTTTTTGAACATATGTTCGAGTTTGATGAGCATTTCACTCCTCGTGATTCTTCATCTTCTTCCATTCCTTCTTCTTCTTCATCCCATCTTAAGGATCCTTTCTTTGAGGAAATTGATGATTAGGTTATAGATGCCATTGAGGATCATATTCCCACCGATGTTGTCACTATGCCTAAGTGGGCTCGTACTACAATTTTTGAGGCACCTTTCATAGAGGATCTTCCACCCACTAGACATCATCACACACATTCTATAGGTTCTAGACTTTTGTGTCGGGCATTTTCGAGGATCCACAGTCTTTTTGAAAGGCTCATGGGATACTTGAGTGGGATGATGTGATGGCAGTTGAGTATTCTTCTTTTATGAAGAATCATACTTAGGATTTGGTATCTCTTCCTAAAGGAAGAAAGATGGTTAGGTGTAAGTGGGTATATCGAACCAAATACGTAGCTGATGGGTCCATTGACAAGTATAAGGCTTGTTTTGTTGTAAAGGGTTTTTTCGCAAGTCGAAGGTATTGATTAATCTGAGAATTTTGCACCCGTTGCCAAGATGGATTTTGTACACCTTGTACTTGTTATTGCTGCATCACAGGGGTGGCCCATATACCAAATGGACGTGAAGAGTGCCTTCTTACATGGAGATCTACAAGAGGAAATATATATGGAGCAGCCGGCTGGATTTGTTCAGGATTCTTCTCTTGTTTGTCGGATCTGATGGTCTCTCTACGGTCTCAAGCAAGCCCCTCGGGCTTGGTATGAGAAGATGGATTCTTTTCTTCTATCTACTAGTTTTTTTCATTTCCACTCCGATCATACATTGTATCTCCAGCATGTTGGTGAGGATATTGTGATACTTGTCTTGTATGTTGTTACTTTATTTACTGGCGGATCTTCTTCCCACATTCAGAGTATTCAGAGGGCTCTTTCTACACTATTTGACATGACAGATCTTGGGCTATTGCATTATTTCCTTGGTTTGCAGATTTCTCAGATAGATTCAGGGATTTATTTGAGTCAGCAAAAGTACACCCATGATCTTCTTAGGGACTTTGATATGGATGATTGCAAGCCAAGTCCCTCTCCTTTTCGATCCTAGAGTTACTCTTACATCCACATGTACCACACCACTTTGTGATCCTACATTGTATAGGCAGTTAGTTGGGAGTATCATGTACATGATACTCACCTTGATATTTCATTTACAGTAGGGCTTGTATCTTGGTTTGCACATTCTCCTCATAGTAGTCACCTGGGCAGGCTGCTAAAATGATTTTGCGCTATTTGCATGGCACTTCCTACTTTGGTCTACACTACACTAGGGCTCTGCTCGCTTGGTTGGGTATATAGATTCAGATTGGGTAGGTTCTATTAATGACAGACGTTCCACTTCTAGCTATCTTTTCTGTCTTGGTTCTTCTCTAGTTGCTTGAGCGTGCAAAAAGTAAAAGACTATTGCACTTTCATCTTCAAAGGCAGAGTATAGGGTAGTAGTTATGGTGAGTCGAGATTCTTTGGTTTCACCGATTATTGATGAGTTTGAATTCCCACGGGATTCACCGACTATACTTTTATGTGACAACCAAAGTGTAATTCACATTTCTCACAACCCGGCTTGAGCACCGGAGGACCAAGCATATTGAGATACACATCCACTTCATTTGGCAACACATTCAGGATGGAGTTCTTTGCTTAGAGTACCTTTCGAATCAGCGCAGAGTTACGTATACATCTTTACGAAGCCTTTTACATCACCTCACAACCTTGACTTGCGTAGGATGCTTGGGGTTTAGGAAGTTGTTCTTGGGGGTGTTTGTGAGAACGTCTTCCTTCTTCTTTTCTTTCTCTTTCCTTATAGCAGATTCTTTCCTTCTTTTTGTTCGAGATTTCTTCATGGATATATTGTACATGAGTACCTCATCAGGCCTAGTTACTGGGACTCATACTGTGGACATGCCACTTCTATTTCGGCCCCTAGCTTCACTTGAGGGGGGGTGTTAGAGTAGGTATTTACCTTAGCTCATGTTTACATAGGTACATTATTTACCTTTATTGTATTTATCCTCACCCACTTATGTGTGTGGATATTTCTTTTTATTTATTTAGATATTAGGAGATATTATCTAGTTATTAGGTATAGTTATTTCCTTGATCTATGGTATTGACTAGATCCTTGATGTCTAGTTCTCTCATAAATCTATGGACTTGACTAGTTCTTTGATGACTAGTTCTTTCCATGATTTATGGCTTGATCTATGACATTGAATGGTTCTAAGATTGTTATTCCTTGCCTATATAAACAAGTCCCATTCTCATTGTATTTCATTGAGTTCCATAATAATATATGATATTGTTGCTCATTTTTTTGCAAAGGTTTATGTAAAGTTATTCTGGTGAATTGCTTTCATCTTATTGATCATGATGTTTGATTAGCATCTATGTTATTGGCTTGGCATGATCTGGTTATTATTCCTTTTATTCCAATGGATACTCGGGTATTTGAAAGGGACATTTAGCATGTAGCTATCTTATGGAGGTTCGATATGGTTGGAGATCTAGATGGTATGAGGAGCACTACTTGATATATTTTCACATTAGGTGGGATGATAGTTAGTTGGATTTCAAGATTGCAAAAGGTTATGGCTTTGTCTACTACAAAGGAAGAGTATGTTGTAGCTACATAGGCCGACAAGGAGATGATATGGATGAGTAGGTTTGTGAAAGAGTTGGGAAAGGAGAAATATGATTGTAAATTATTCAAAGGAGAGTCATAGTGCAATTCATTTGGTAAAGAACTCAATGTTTCATTTGAGAATGAAACACATTCGATTAAGGTATCACTTCATATGGCGGTATTGAGGATGGGCAAATTGAATGCGGAAAAGATTCATATGAGTAAGAACTCCTGGATATGCTAACGAAGCCATTAGAAAAGGAGAAGTTGGAGCTACACTCCACTTTTGTTGGTCTTCGAGTTTGATACTTGAAGAGGAAAAAAAATCTAAGGATCCAAGAATGACGTTGTAAAAGTATCCTGCAGTAATTAATCTCCAAGTGGGAGATTGTTGAGTTGTGGAGCTCAATTACTTCGGATTAGCATGTAATATGAAACTTGCTTTGGAAATCACAAGAATCGACATCCGTTAAGGAGGGACCATCATCAGATCACCTATGACCGGCATCGGTTAGGGCTAATCGACATCAATTACCTGTGCAGGAGTGCTTTATTTAAACTCTCGGTAATTAGATCTATTTTTACTATTAAAGTAGATCTATTGATTGCAAATTGCATGGCTAAGTGCCCTAATTTTATATACGCCTATAGAAGCATGAAATATAGGGTTTAGAAGTAAGAATTAAGGAGAACTTTCAAAAGTTCATTATTATTGTGAGAATAATTGTGAGAGAGAGAATTCTTGGAGAAGAAGAAAATCTTGAGAGAAAGAAAGGATTGTATATCCGAGAGGTCTATAAGATTCTAAATCTTCAATTGTATATCTTGTCAAAGCTTTGGATGATATATTGTCTTGTTTCTTGGTGGACATAATCCACACTAGGTGAACCACGTTAAATACTTTTAAATTAATCTCTCTAGTACTCAATGTTGTCACCTTTGAATATGGGGATACTCATAGAAGTATAATTAACTAATGTCAATGTAGATACTAAATCATGCACTTTGGGTATATTTTTGGTCTTGATCACATACCACTATTCATATGTTTCCTAAGCGAGAAAATTACTAATTAACCATTGTCTTTGGCCTCTTTGCTTTCTTTGTATTTGTCTTCTTGGTCTCACACACTTTCTTGCCCAGTCTAACTTTAGACACTTCGGTTTTCCGAGTCTAGACATAAACACCCAACCAAGACGCCAACACCCAGTGTGCCTCTGTCCCCTATGGATGCCCCCAACCTCATTGTATTTTTCTCACATCTTTTGGTTCCTTTCTAGCTATTGGGTATATTATTTTCTTGGTGGTCAGTCTTTTAGTGGTTATTTATGAAATTCAAACAAGGGAATTATATAAAATACAAAGCTATGTGACCATAATAAGGGACCAAGAACTAAGCATCTACTACCATCACCTAAGGTTGCATGCAAATGCATTATAAGATCATTAAAGAATATATCTAGTATCCATTTAGGGGACAAGGGACTACATTCTTCTGCATACACTTTATAGGAGGGGAAGTTTATTTTTCCATGAACACATCTACTTACATATTCTACATCTAGCTACTTGCTTGCTATCAAGTGCGAGTTACACAACAAGCACTTAGGTACAATTCTACACACACGAGTGCACGCACGTAGAACTACATGGATTTTGAAATGTAGTGAAGCATTCGGATCGTAAGTTCACTCGGTCGGGTGATCGTCAAGGTCAACTTGAATCCCCATTTGCATCTTTTTTATTTTTAGGATTTGATGTGTTTTGGGGTTTTACAGGTGCTCTTTCTCTTTGCAGGTTATACATGAACTTAACAATCAAGAAGCAAAGTATAGGAAATAAAAGGAGACATCTAACGAATATCTCACGACCCTTCGAAATTGTGCTTCGAGTTTCGAGAAAAACATGTGCCCAAAGGAGGTTTGTAGCACCCTAGGTGCCTTTTACCCTATCTAAGGGCCCTATTCCTAGCATTTCAAGCATTCACACAATTTTTGGGCTCTGTTGTGATGTCTACCTTCCCACGTTTCATCAATTTTCTAGCTTGGCACAACTTCATATTTATTGCAAATCAGTTAAGTATCTTACCCTCTCTCTCATAACTAGGGATTCATATTTTTCTAGCTTACCGTCTTGTGTCCAATCTTTACTTTATTACATATCTATATACTTGTGTTGTTACATATTTAGATTTATCATTTATTTATTTCAATATTTGCTTAATCATTTGGTGAACCCAACATTTCAAACCCTACCTTCTTCATCTTCTCAAGTCATGGATCAATCTTATTATCCTTGTTTCGCTCCAACCGAGGTCTACGACATGGTTATTGTTATATGATTTTACCCCTCAGGTGAAATCGGACAAACATGACCTCACACAAGGAAAATATGAGGATTGGTTTGGCCATGGGAGCTCACATTTTGGGCTCAAGCCAAGTAATTTGAAGTGGTCTGAGCACATTGCAAGGGAGCTCAAGAGTTTGAGCTCGTTCAGAAAATGAAGGATCTCTAAAGTTTGAAATGCAGACTTTGGAGGTGAGGTCGTTCGGAGGTAGGCCGAGGTAAATTCGGGGACTCGGTGGAAAGAAGCACAAAAATGGAGAAGAAGTTTGAAACCCGAACTCTGAATTTTAGAGTTCAAGGTTTTAGAGATTCAGAGGTTTCTTGAGCTCAGGCGAATGAACAGTGCCACGACCCCGAAAACAAAAAGGTCTGAAACCCGAAGTCTGAATTTCAAAATTTTGGGTTTCAAAATTTCAGAACATTTTGGCTCAAGCAATAGTGCCATGCAATATGGTCTTTGAGTACGAAATCTGAAGTACAAAATTTAGACTTTGGAGGTTCAACATTTCAAACTCTTAAGCCACATCATCGATGAATAGTGAAAATGACCCCCAAAGTATAGATACCTGAAGCTTCGAATCTCGAAAGTATGAAATTTCATATTTCAGAGGGTGCGATGCAGGTCAAAGCTCCAAAAAGGTAGATCAACGATTCGCATTTATTGTAGTATGACACCCTTATCTTAAGATGGCAATAAATTTTGAGTTGGAGCTCAGATTTACACAAAATATGACTACAATATGCATGGCATTCATTAAGTAAGTTCCATACATACCAAATGAACAAAAGTGGATTTTCAACCTATGTAAGACTCCACTTCCTATCTCATACTCGGCTCGAGTGATTGGTCAACAGTACACATTTCCTCACTCCAAACATACACCTTTTACCAATTTCCCTTAGGGTTGGTTAGTGTAAGGTTCACAACATAACACATAACTACATCACTAACACAATGGTGATTCATACACATTAACCATAACATCTTACGCATGGTATATATACAAGGTATAACACAATCATTACTTTTATATGTTACTGATACATTACATTACCACATACTGTGCCTAAAGTGCAATCATTTTATAATAGGTATCATATGCTCATCATATCCCCCTAAATCATGACACGAACCATCACATATTACATGAATTATACGTATGAGGAACAAAATGTCTAACATTACAACATATAGTCAATTGCAATTACAACATGGTGACACACACGATTCATCACAACATGGTGACGACATCACGATACAATCCAATTCACTTTACACCAATTTTGTCATGCAATACATCAATACACCTTCATATCACATAATTCCAAAATGCTCCAACACTCCATAATCCACAATAACATTCTTTTCACACACAACAAGGTGTAGATCACATATGAATTTCTCATTGAATCCATGAAAAGGACATAAATACCCTCATCACCAACACGTCACCATGACAACAATTACGCACAAAGTGACATGCACAACATTTGCATTCATAATATCACAATTACAACATTTTTCAAATTATAGAATTTATCACATTACTCTTCCAATCTCCACCACCACCATGTAAAACCATCACAACTCCAATTTATCCCAGAGGTTCGAGAGCATCAACCTTCGCTCACGATACCAAGTGTAATGCCCACATTTTACAGGACAAAAATACAACGATCAAAATACCAAATTAGATTTTGTTTTTGACTTACATTATTCCTACACAACATCATAAGGGCTCTAAGTAGAGAAACTCAACAATGCATAAGACACTTTACATAAAAATGAACCCACTCATACAATAGGATAAATACCCATCAATGTAAGACTCAAATGACATAAACCAAGACAATGACCTAATTACAGTAAGAAACACTAGGTAGGCATAATCCACGACATGGCCTTTTTATGGTTTACATCTTCATTACATTTAGGTTTTCATTATATGAATTTATAGTTTTCAAGAGAATTAAACACATAAGGTTTAAAATTTGCTACTATAATATTTTCAATTACTTTACTTTAGAGAACAATAGTCTTAAAGGAGAATGCACAATTGATTCCTATATCGAATCCCATTAATTATCCATAGATCATTTGTTAATCAAAAGTCAATTTTAAGCAACCATGAGTCTCCCAATAACGCGTTCTTACGTTAAATGTTTGTTTCTCAAAATATGTTTAGTTGACGTTTAATTTTGCCATTATTATGCAAGGAAACTAACCTAAAGTTGACGGGGGAAAAAATATTATGAATCAAAGGAGGTGAAGGTTTGAGTTTCCCTTTCCTATAAACTTCATTCCATTAGAAGCATGTTTGTACTCATACTATGGTTGTTTTAGTTCTAAATTTAGTTTGAGTTAATTTAGTATTTACTCGTCATAATTTTTTATTTTTAAAAAATATTTAGTGGACTCTATATCTTGGTTGAAATGCCTAGTCCCACTAGGAACAATTTATATCCATTCTTAAAAAAATTCAATGCTTGAATCAACCATGAGGACTTCAAGTGAAATTTTGTTCCTAAACCATTATCACATATACTCTTGTTTTTCATCTCGTTTACATTATTTCTTAGGTCTCTTATTGGTGTCACTTTATAACAAAAAGATTTATGATAGTACTTGTCTAACACCTTGAAGAAGTACATGATTGGAAGCATTATAACTACACATGAACATTAAGTGATTCATTTTCAAGGTAAGATACCATGTTTCCACATTTTGCGATTCCACATGTGAAATTTATTTTATTCTTAATGTCATAAAATGACATAACAAGGGATTACTGGGACCAAGTTTTTAATTTCCTGGTTTCTCTTAAGTCAACATCTTTCAAATCAATTTCATTTGTAAAGAGTTACTTATAATTTTCTACCCATAAGTTAACCTCCTAATCAACTGAGGTTTAGTTTAATTCCAATATGCACTCAGGGCTCTATGCCCTATTATAGATCAAATTAAGGTGTGAAAACATATTTACCTATAAAGCTTCATTAAAGACCAAGACACTATATTGTCACTAGTCAAGGTAACACATTTAGTTGTGAGGAACTAAAGATATCATTAACAAGAGTTTAAGTCATAGTACAACTATTTCACTAGCTCCATTTGTGTCATCTGGATCCCACAAGGAATTCATTCGATGATGAAGTTAATTTCTAGATCTAACTTTGTAAGACTTGGTAGTCCACTAGGATACTAAGGAAGTGTTAGTTCTACTTACTCTAGAAAATTTTGACCATGTCGTTCCTAACCGTTGGGTTCACAACGATGTCGCTAAACATATAGGCTATGACGACAACTCAAAAATTGGGCTCTTATTTACTTAAACTAGAAGGTGCCATAGAGTGTAAAGGTTTAAGTTCATTCTATGGTTTTTAGTTTCTTCTATGCTAAGAAAGATCATGCGAGAAGGGTAGATATGCACTAGTTTTAAACTAAGGTTTCCTATTGTGGTTAGATTTCTTTATTACATTTTTAAGGTAAAGAATACAACCCACCAATTATTTAATCATCTATTGCACACTGGAAATGCACTACAAGATATTAAATTCAAATTCATTTAACACACACACACACACACACACACACACACACACACACACACACACACACACACACACACACACACATATCCAACCTTTTTACCATACGTAAATCTGAATTAAAATTACACCTATGATTAAATGCACATTTCCCAAGGCATCCCTAAAACTAGCATCTCATACATATTACAAATTTCAAATATTAAATTTTCGTAACATGGCAATATATTATACATATATACATTTTACAATGACATATATAGATTACAATAATAAATAATGAATTACACCATGCCTTTTCGCCATCTTACTTCCATCCTGCAAAACCATGTGAGCATGAAATCAATGATAAATCATTGGCATGGAATCCACCTAAATCTAGCATAATTAATGTTTTTCAGTTTTCCATTTACATAATAATAATAATTTTCAATCAAAAGGAGAGGGTTAAAGACACATATTTATTTCATTTCATTTCTTAACAAAGGAGAGAGAGAGTGAGAGGGGGAGAGAGAGGGGGGGAGAGAGAACCACTATTTGGCAAAATTTCAATTTGACACAAAAAGTCACATGATATACTTTCAAATAGTTAGTTACAAGTATCGAAACGTTTCTACAAGGGTCCTACAACTTTATTTTTATGTTTTCCTGCTACTTGCAACAACGTTCAATTTAGGCTCGAGAGGCTAAGAAACCACTTTCAAATGTTGTCTTCCAACGAGAAAACACACCATGGGTAAGTTTCTACGTGTCCTCATATATACCAAGAATTCACGAGGAATTTACGGAATTGAAATTGGTGAACATTTTTCAAATGGTTACGGGTTTTTTTGGAGCCACTTGGTTGTAATCTGGGTCCAATTTGACCTAGTCAAACTGTGACCGAGAGGCCTACAAAATTTCTTTGTCAAACTATCAAGAAGAGTGTTTTCCCCAAAACTGAAGGTTCTAAGCAATTGTTTAGTAAAAATACTAGAGGTTTTCCAAGGTGGATAAATATTTCGTTGTTCAGGGTTCAAACTGTGAGCCAATATGAAACCCAAATTTTTAATTTTAACTTCCTAAAAGTGCAACATGAGGTAACGGGACTCTAGAGGAGCATCGGAAATATCTTAGATGATCAATCGAGGTTGATCCAGGATTGAATTGACTCCTTAGATAACAAGGTACACAAAGGAAACTTAACATCTCCTTTCCAGAGTTACGAAGGTTATTTTGCAAGTCTTCAAAAATCATGATTTATTGGTTTTAACAAGGGAATGATCAACATATTTACAGGAAACTCAACCTTAACCTGTCAATAAAAGGGTATTGTAGAAATCTAGTTTAGTTAGGACGTTTTCTAGATCATCTCAAAGTGAGGGTTTGAGTTCATGGTTGTCTACCAAGGAATATTTGGATTGTGTAAGTTATGATATAACATTTTATTGTTTTAAAAGCAAATTTATTTAAAACAATCAAATGTACGATAATCCTAAGGTTTAAATTTTAATTTCATTGCAAAAGAAAAAATAAAGAAAAAAAAATGTGAAGGATAAAGAGAGATGAACTATGCTTGGAATTGATTGATGATAGAAGATACACGGTTTGGTGTTTCATGAGCCAGTTATAAATGGTAGAGGGGTTTTAAAGCCTTTTTCAAAAACCCATCTTTTGTAACCCCAATAATCATCGCAGTCCATGTGACCTCATCACATTGAGGCATTTTCTTTAAGCAAGACCACCTTGTTCTCATCATGTAATAAGGCCACATCTAAAGAGGTGTTTTTGCTCCATAAACTTGACACCAAGCTACCACTCTTTATTCAAGCCTGCAGATTTCTACCCCATGAGGACATATTTCTTTTAGGCATTAAATCAAACAGATTACAAACATGCATATCTTGAATTCAATGCATTCCATAAGATCACATTCCTTTGGTGCCTTTGATAAACAAACCATTTGCTTGCATATCTTCCTACCCACGCATTTTCAACTACAACATCTTACCAATTCCTCCTCATCCTTCATGCTTTGATGTATTTCCATTCCCTCTTATAAATCCTCCATTTTGACCCATTATGTACATACCATGATATCAAAGTAATTCATGAGGCCACATTTTAGGCATTTAGTCAAACAATTCACATGCCAAGTGCATGCTTCCACATTTGCATACATACCTACTAGAGAACTTGCAACTACAACATCTAAAAAAATATTTTCCCTTCTTCATTATGCTTTGGTTTCCTACAATCATTACAGTTCATGCCACATTTCTTTTAGGCATTTAGTCAAAACAATTCATATGCCAAGTGCATGCTTCCATATTTTGCATACATATCTCAAGAGTGCACTTTAAGTTGAGAACTAATAGAGAAATGTTGTCTTATTTTATACAAAGATATTCCATCCTCGAGAGAGGGTTGACAAAGCAACATAGATGAACATTACAGCAACAAAATGAATACAACAATATTTACAGAAGCACTTTCCATCTCTGTACCTCAAAAATGCTTCGTAAGCCTCGAACAATTCCTTTAAAAGTTTAATGAGAGAATCATTGTGCCTTTAGCTACATCTGCAAAATTTTATCGGTGAATCATAGCCCACATAGGCATACCTAAAATCCTTCACATTTGGAGGTTGCAAATATTGCGAAAAAAAGTTAAGTTTTCTTTACGCTTTTGGAAAAGTAGAGGAAAGCTTCAAAATCATAGACTTTCCTACACTATAAGCTGTATTGAGAGAATATCTACTCACATAATGTTTTTATACTTTCTCCAATTACTCACAATGCTAAATATTCAAGCTTGAAACCTCTCCTTTCCATTAAACATCCTTGCTCGGTGAAGCGGTGTGGTTGTCTCATGAGGAACCCATGTCTCATGTAGACTTCCTTCGTTGCAACTATCCAAATACTGCTAAATTTACAATGTTAACCTGGATTCAACATGGTTAAAGCCTATGGATCTCAAATAGATTTTTTGTATTATTAAGCAAGGAGAATGACACATTTGGTGGCCGATGAGCTTGCCCATGTGATGTGTCAGAGAGGTGCATGTGCCTTCACATGGAAAAAAATTCTCCACTCACCCACCCGCCACACGCCTTTACCTAACCATCAACTCCACCAACTCCAACACATCTTCATCCACCTCAACATATACTTCCCCCTTTTTATATTTAATTTGTTTTATTTAGTGGCACTACATTTCCCTCTGTTATAAGAGTAGCATCCTCGATGCGACGGATCACCAAAGATAGAAGGGCACAAAGGAAAGAAATTCAATAATCACACATGTCATTTGAAAAAACAACATTGTCGGTTCATTGCCACCATAAGGAAGAGACTAAGTTTGACAATCTCTTAAATTTTGACGTTCTATGAAGATTGGTAGTTCTATTTTACATTATTACTTAGTTAATATTTTCCTTTACAGTGCTTCTTAATCTCAATCTCTTAATATTTCATTGTTTTAAGATTTTAGTTTATTTATTTTTGTGGGTGCCCAACAGAAACTGACATCACAATACCACACCAGGCCTAAACACAACACTAATAGTCCACAAGACATCATGATATGTACTTTCACAACTATATCACATCACAAGAATTCAACTAACCCGTGGAAGGAACATACATATCCCCCATAACAAGTGCTGCGATACAAAGTACTCATAACATAGGCATACTATAAAACATAGAATTCCCAACATTACATATAAAAAGGTTTCATGCAACTGAAGACATCACCAACAATTATGTATACCTCCCAAGCATCACCAAACAACTACATATACCTCCCAAGCATCACAAAACAACTCCGTATACCTCCCAAAGCTTGACAAGACAACTACATATACCTTCGAGTCATCACAAAGTAACTCTGTATACCTCCCAAAGCATTATAAGACAACTACATATATCTCCCAAGAATCACAAAACAAAACCCTCCAAGTGCACTAATCACACACACACAAGTCTCTTATGTCTTCTCCCATTCTCTTATGCCTCCCTCAAGTCTCTTATGTCTCTCTCAAAGATGTTGATCAACCTATGACCCTAGGCACATAGAGTTCTAGACACCCCTAACCCTAGTGGCATAATAAATCATGGTTTAAAAACCCGCTAGTTATCTGTAACTCCTTGGGTCGTACCCCCATATAATGAAGTGGGTCCATAGGTTCAACCACTCCATGGTGCATCCCATGACCCTATTCCACACATTACGACATTATAACCAACATAACAATTTGTTTCAAACGTCAAGTGGAAAAAATACCAAGCCTTGGGCTAGGCTATAAAAATTATAAATTTGATACACAAATTTAAAACTAAGCAAAACAAATGGACAAATAGCCATAGTTAGTGCAAAATCCACATGTTAGTGCAACAACCAAATAAAATGCCCAAAATATAAGAACACATCAATCAAGAAAACTATTGGTTTTGACAAGAAAAGAGATAATGATCAATTTACAAATAAAATACGTTTAGAAAAAAATAGCACATTACAATCGCTGTGTGGCCTCACATAGCCACTAAAGGGGTACTCATCAATTTTATAACACTCGGACATCGAGCCTCAACTCATAAAATAACATATCAAATAATACAATTGTCATCATCTCTGTCTGAATCATCCCTCCACCGCTTCCACAAGGCTCAACATAGTCGTAACTACACTTAGGTTGAATCCATATGATAACCATATAGGGAGAGATAAAGGAGTACAAGTCATCATCTATTAAGCCTAAGGTGTCATGAAACACAATATGTATGACATTCGTTGAGCAAGTGCCATACATACTAAATGAACAAAAGTGGGTTTTCAGCCTATGTAAGACTCCACTTCTTATCTCATATTTGGCTCGAGTGACTGTCAATGGTACACATTTACTCACTCCAAAGATAAACCTTTTTGATTTCCCTTGGGGTTGGTTAGTGTAAGGTTCACAACATAACACATAACTACATCACTAACACAATTGTGATTCACACACATTAGCCATAACGTCTTGTGTATGGTATATATACGAGGGGTATAACACAATCATCACTTTCACGGGTTACGATACATCACATTACCACATACCGCACCCAAATTGTAATCACTATACAATAGAGAGAATATGCGACTTAATTCAAATTTTTTTGTTAATCCAAATGAATATTCATATGCAAACTTAACAAATTATGTCCATACACAACGTAATCAAGGGAGGCTGCATAATTGTTTATTTGTAAATTTGGAGAGACAAAGAAAGGATTTGACTTGGAGTGCCAAAGTGGGGATCTTGGAAATTTTAGTCAACCAAACTGTAGTGTCTTCATGAACTTGAGATTGGCAAATGCAAGAAAATTGTTGAGAAGTGGATAGTTTTTTAGAGTTATAGAACCAATCTCATAAGAGACAAGAAATCTAGATAATAAGAGACAATTTTACATCATGTAATATATAAATTATTTAAGAAATTTATATCTTAAAAATCATTTACATATGTATTTACAAGAGATGTTATTTTAAGAAGAAGTAGAAGAAGAAGAAGATATTTTAATGTCCACTAGGCTACCAAAGACAGTCTATGGGACAACAAATCTTGTTAAACATCTTTCTGGCACTCAAATCTCTTGTTGATGAGTATGATAATCAGCTCCCTTATTTTTTCAACTATATTATCACTGAAAATATCTTGAAAGGATGCAGTAACCACTATGCTAGCAAACATGACCCTAATGTCATTATAAGCATTACACTCCAACATGAAATGTTTCTTTGACTCCACTACATCAGACATACAAAAGACATAAATTCTCTCTTCCCATGCCTCTTTAGGTCTTTTCCATCTTCTTTTTTCACATTGAAGATGATGTGAATTAATTCTTAACTGAGCTATGAAGATCTTTGCTTTCCATGAGATATTAGCCCCTATAAAAGCCTTTTGTTGATGATCACGTGTAGAGTTAAATTCCTCCAAATAATACCTCTTCTTTCTCGCTAACTTTTGTCCCCACATAACTTTGCATATAAATTTATCTATAACAAAATTTTAATCTCTTGGCTATTATTACAACATGCATTCAAGTAAATGTTCCATTTTTAAGCCATTTGTTGTTTTGATTCATCCATGCCTTCATTCTTTTCTCCAAAACTCATTGAGGACAACCTTAGACCATCTATTAGCTTCCATTTTCTCAATCATTTTTAAATATGTTATGAGGAGAACCATAGCAATATCTTCTAGAGGTACATCCCCGTTTTAGCTAGAAGAATCTCATATGAGACCCGGATCTTTAATTTCAACTTTCTAGTAATCATGCATTTTTTAATCCTCTCAAATTGTTTCCACATTGAGTTAGAAATGTTTCTAGCCCAAATTTCACATCCATAAACCACCACTGGAGTTACTAAGATCCCAAAAAAAGTCTGCATATTTTTCCAAACCCATAATTCCACCTCTCTGCATTTATTTTGGAAAGCATAAAAATATTTTCACCCCCTCAAAGTTCTCTTTTTACTAAAAATCTCTCGGTTGAGCTTGTTATTAAAGTCAAACCCAAGATATTTATACTCTGTTACTTCCTCTAAAATGTTTCCATCGAAATATAAATCATACCGAGTTCTTTTCTTTCTATTGGAGAAGATCATAATCTTGGTCTTATTAGTGTTGACTTGCATCCCCACTTCTTTGCAAAAGTTCTCAAGCACACATAAATGCTTTTGAAGTCCTTGAGTGGACCTAGCAATCAAGATAAGATCATCAACATAAAGGAGAAGTCTTACAACATACTCTCCTAGGCGAACACCATCTTCACTCTGCATATTTAACCATTCCTCAAGTTTGTCGATATATAGGCCAAATAAAGTAGGTGATAATGGGCATCCTTGTTTAACCCCAATATCACTCCTTTGAAACTTTATGAGATACCAGTTTGAGTTCTAATTTTGACTCGTACCTTTTCATAAAGTCTATGAATAACTACTCTATGATGCACTGGAATACCAAGCTCCTTCATTCTATCCCATAACTTGTTCCTAAGAACTGTGTCAAAATCCTTCTTGAAGTCAACAAAACAATAGTAAGTTTCCTCTTTATCATTCCAAACTTTTTCAATAATGTGCCTCAAAGTGATACCATGATCTATTGTTGAATACTTAGGTCTGAACCTTGCTTTCCCTTTTGCTCTCTTACCTTTTTCTTCTACCCACTTGTTGATTTTTTATTCCACCATACTACCAAAATTTTTACCAACAATGTGTTGATCATGATGGTTCTTTAATTAGAGGGATTGTTAGCATCTCCACTCTTAAAGACTAGTAGTCTAATCTAGAGGAAAACCTTGCCGAATGATGTTATTGAATATGTTGAAAATGTGAGGAGTGAGAAATTCTTTCCCCAATTTTAAATATTCTTCTTAAAACTCAACCAAATATTTGGCTTTTCCAACCCCTAATTTCATAATACCCTCTTCAATTTCCCGCACGTAAAAAATTTGTTGTCATGTTGATCAAAGGGGAGCCTTGAACTTCTAGATCCTACTCATAAAGTTGTTTTCATTTGGATGAGATTTAATTTGTTAGATAAGATGAAGACATGAATGGAAATTTGGAAATAATGAGGTAGGAATTAAATGCATGCATGTCGTATACCTATTCCACAACTCAAATTGTTCCTATGCATATAATATTTATTGGCTTTGCTCCACTTTCTCTTCTCGATGTCACTCACAATATTCATGCAAGTGCAATTTGAGATTGAAAAGGCCAAAATAAATAATGGGAAAAATCCAATAGGCTCCAAGCTTGAACCCCAACCCCACAACTTGCTTCTTATAACACTCTATAGCCCCCTTTTTAGTTTCAAGCTTGATTAAGTATAAGAAAATAGGAGCCCCTACAATGGGTTTTCATATGATTGACAATTATATTTTATGACACAATCGAGTTTAGATATTTCTTAATTTTATTTTTTTATGGTGTCAAGGTTTTCAATTGGATGACATTCGGTTTTTTATATAATTTGAAGACACAAATGGAAATATGGAAATATAAAAGTCACAAATTAATACCTACATGTTCTAAACCTATTCCACTACCCAAATTGTTCCTACCCAAATAATATATTCTATATGCGCTCCACATTATCGCTTGATATCACTCGCATTTTCCACGTGAGTGCAGTTTGTGCTTAAAAGAGGGAAATATAAAAAATGGGGAAAATCCAAAACGTTTTGGGTTCAAAACTTGACTAGTTAACATGTTTCTTGTAGCAATTTATAACTTCCCTTTCTAATTGTAAGTTATAATGCCCCGAGAAAATGGCACTAAAATTGTTCTAAAACACCTAAAAACTCTATCAATTTTTTTTTAATTTGTTATCAACCATGTACGTGATTTTTTTTTCAATGTGTCCATCACTTTCGAATAAATGATATTACAAGTTTTATAATTTTATGTTTATAGTCATCACAATATTTTAATTTCATTATAGGGGTGGCCCTTATACACGTTATAATTGTTATCTTTGTAAAATATCACTATGTTGCATGTAATAACGTAATATAAATTTAATAAGCATAATAATGTGTCTTAGCATTCTATCCCGTTATAATAATGTGGTATAAATACAATATGGAATTAATAATAATTATTAACATTATAGACTTATTATAGTTATAAAAATATATCATCTTTATAGGCTTACTTTACATTATGTTGTGTTATACCCCGATCATCCTTACTAAATGTGTGTGTGTGTGTGTGTGTGTGTGTGTGTGTGTGTGTGTGTGTGTGTGTGTGTGTGTGTGTGTGTGTGTGTGTGTGTGTGCATGTGTGTGTGTGGTGTGTGTGTGTGTTGTGTGTGTTCATTTAGGAATGGTCATTATTATCAAATAGATCATTATTAACTACCTTTTCCTTTAGCCACTAGAAACTAGATGTATTATAAGTCAAATAGTAAGATGCACTTCTATTTGTGTATACTTGTATTTAGTTCATATATCTATGATGGGATAACACTAGATACTAGTTTATATCCCCAAAGTTTTAATTTAATATAACATGACCTTTATTTACACAGCCATCCCCTCTCAAAAGAATTAGAGCTTTTATTCTTTGTTTTTAGGTATTTTACATTATAAGATATATGTTTCTTTTGTTTTCCTTTTTGAATAGGCACACAGTAGCGGCGCGTGGAAGGTGACGGTAGAGGAGGTTGTAGCTGGGGGTTTTGGAGGGTGGCGTAGGTGCTAAAAGAGATGGCGCAAGATGGGTGCACCGAGGGAGATGATAGGCAAAGGGGAGGTGTCAAAGGTTGTTTGGTGGATGAGCGGTGAGGGGGTTTGAGTGGGGTTCAATGGTGTCGAAGGAGATGAAGGGGCCAATAATAGATAATAGGGTGGTAGTGGTGTATGGGATCTCGGGAGGAAGGCCAAAAATGGTGGAGTTGCGACCACCATTGTGGCGTAGGTGAGTGGAGACAGCAATGTGGGGGTTGGGCAGGCCACGACCTATCCCAACTTTCACACTCCGCTCCCTAAAACTTATTCACAACAAACATTTAACATACACATCCGGTTCCATATTTTTATTTTTGTTACTTTTTTATATTAATCAAAACGTACGTGTGTGTGTGTGTGTAAATATAACTTACATCGAAGTTTACATAGCCCAAATTTAAACATGAATATTAAGGCCTTAAAAATAAAATATATTCACTTTCGTTGTGTTAAGTATACTCAAGATTTTAAGTATGGACTTTATTTTCTTTATATATATACATAGGTATTCCTATATATGTGTGTGTATTAATGAATATTTAATATAAAATTGTAGTTTCATTTCTGGTTTTTGTTAGCTTTTCGCAAACTATTTAAAAGGGTAATACTTTGAAAATCTAAGTCTATTAAGGACTCCAAAACAAATCCTCATTTTATTTTAATGTAATATAACTCACAATAATGAAATAAGGTAGTTAATACATTCAAGAACCTGATTTACATCTGCTCAACATAATACCAAACAATACTCGTATGTTCTAAGATGCCAAAGGAAGATAACAACTTTCAAATTTACTAGCTACACATTAAAACAGATTTTAAAAGAACCATTTCTTTTTTTTTATATGACCTTTTTTATACAATCAAAATGCACGTGTTCACTAACATATACAAAACAATGAACACACCAATATGCAATTCCTTATTTTTCTTAACACCTGACAATCAAAGCATTCTTTGTTACACACAAGAAGCTACTAAATTAAGACCCATTTTGTAATACAACAAGTAAGATGATAAAGAAAGAGGGACAAGATTTGGTGACTCGACATCCATCATTTCCTTAAATATTCTTTTCAAACATGCAATATAAAGCAAATTTCCATCCATGACCCAAGCTTATCAATATGATTTTACAAGGATACAAGGCTTATATCTTCTACTATGCAAGGTCTATAAACATACATAAGGGATAAAATAAGAGTTTATTCCATCGTGTAAGAATTAAGATTACAATATATCAAGGTTTCTTCTCAAAGGAGAGGATCAAAGCTTATTCTTCAAACACAACCACACAAACTCCTTATCAAAGAAGGAGAAACTTAACAAATAATACAACATTATTTTTGTACAAGATACAAATAAATCCCAAGATGGGACACTACAAAAGAGTTTACAACAACTATACAAGAACCAAGTGAAAACCAAGTGGAAAAGCTTTCCCCAAAAGTGGGAAAGTAACATGAAAAAGTCTCCATTTATTCTCCATCAATTTTCAAGCTAAAATCTACATGTTTTCCATTCCATAAGATCTTCAAATCACAAGGAGATAGGGCTCGGTTACCTCCCAACCTATTGGCATCATTACATGCCATCTCCAATGTATGGAGGACATGCTATCCTCCCTCCAAGCCCATGGGAGAGAGAGCATACATGCCTCAGTTTTGCACAAGTAAATAGGGTAGGAAAACACACATACAAGCACATTTTCACACATACACTAAAACAAAAATCAAACAACACACAAGGGAGAAGCTCCATGATTTCCCCCAACATGGGGAAGAGTGGTAAGAAACCAATTTGAAACCAAGTGGTGAATCCAACCATAGGAAACACAAGTAAAACTCCATGCAACCTCCTTATCTCTCCAAACACAAAATCCCTCCTTATCTCTCCAACCCATGCACCAAGCCTCGTCTTTGGAAAGCTTTTCAAACCATTAAGATTTCCTTGCCAAGGATGGGGAAAGAATTTCAAACCATATGAACATCTTTCCCCATATCAAATCATTTTAGGGGAGGAATAAAGATAACCATCATGGCTTGTCCATCAAGTCATGTGGTGAGAAGGTATTCCTCCCTCTTCCCCAACACTCCAAAATCCATCACAAGCATGATGGATGGATATAAAAGACAATAACAAAAAATCCACATACACACCCATAATCCACATACAACAACACAAATAAAACAAAATTTTCATTTAATAAACATAAGTTATTTTTGATAAGAAAAAACATAGAATAATAATAAGGAGGCCTACCTCAAACAAGCTCTCCAAAACTATAAGAAATCCACAATCCAAATATCCAAGCCTCAAGCACACCTAAAATCTCAACACTCAAAATGCAAGAATGACCAATAGGTTCCAACCCCTCTCCATGAGGGAATAAATCAATAAATGATTCCCCCAAATGAGAGGGTGACATGTGTCACCCTTATCTTCTCCCCACATAAGGATTCCAAAAACAAAAAAAAAAAAAACAACTCTCATTTTGGAGGTAAACTCCAAATTACCCAAAATGTGATTAAAACCAAAACCTCTACAACTTTTAATAAACACAAAAACCAACTCACTTACAAGAAAGTGATGTGTGAGGGGTCAAATGGGAGGAAAAATCCCATTTGGCCTTGAAAAGAAACCCCCTACCCATAGGTAGGGTCCAAGGGTCCTTTCTCATGATAGGGAAGCTCCCAAAATGAAAAGTGATCACAAAAATTGCCACTTTTAGCCCAAATCCAAGTTTGGGCTAAATGACACAAGAGTTGAGGTGGTGGGGCCCACCCAAGTGGCACTTAGGTGGTCTCATACCTCAAACAACCACTTAAATAACCTTAAACACAAATTAACACAAGTATGGATCACTAGGTCCCTAAACAAGCTCAAAAGAACTAAATAAATTACAAAAATAAAATTTTACAAGTAGGGATCACACGTGGTGCCCAAATGCAACATGTAACAAAAATAAGGTTTCACACAATCAAACATGATGAAGACTTGGTCCAATCAGCCATTGTGCAAACCCAAAGTGTAGCCCTTAAATCCATGTTCTCCTATGCCCTGTAATCTGCACACTCATTGCAAACATAAAATTTCCCTTCCAATAAAATATATAAATTAAACAATATAAATAAATCATACACGGATAAATCACACTAACTATACCAAACCATGTCAGTATAAAATGGATAACACTAACATATACATCCATACTAACTCAAAATATATTAACCATTCATAAGTAACACATGACAACATTCAATTATCCATTTAATCCAAATGATAACCAAGTATATAAAAATACCATAAGTAAATACATTACATGTGAAATTAAGTCAACTTAGCATAATATGTTGATATCCAAAATCATAACATGCAAGAGCTAAGAAATAACCACATTACTAGCTTGGCGCTAGGTGCCCAAATCACACAAGTGGTCATCAAATGAGCCATAATAAAATATATAGTAATCAAATGATGCTAAATTCCATGTCCATCATCAATAGAAGTTATGAGTCAGAAAAGAAACTATGGTAAGAAGAGGTGGTTACTACATTCCCCTCTCCTAAAATTAGACTTCCTCCTGGAATTCACTGGAAGAGATAAGGATATCAAGCCCTCAATGGTGTAACATCTTCCCATGTAATTTTTGTCTCATCATATATGTCCCACTGCACTCTAACCTTGTCCAAGTATCGTCCCCCCAAAGGGCCAATATCTTGTGCTCCAGGATGTGCATGGGCTCGAGTCTTCACTTTCCTCTATCCTCCACATGTAATTGCAACAAATCCAATATATAAGAAATATCAGGCACATATCTACATAATATTGAAACATGAAACACATCGTGGGCCCATGCAAGGCGTGGTGGAAAAGCTAAGTGGTAGGCAACTGGACCTATGACCTCCAAGATCTCAAATGGCCCCACAAAATGAGGTGAAAGCTTAGAACCCTTTCCATAGTGGATTGGGCTCTTATGTGGATGAACCCTCAAGAAGACTTTGTCACCCACTAAAAAGTGACGATTGGTCCTCTTGGTGTCTGCATACACCTTTTGTCATGTTATGACCTACTCAAGATGTTTCCTAATCAATACAACCTACTGCTCCAAGTCCTAAAGATAAGTTGGCCCAAGTACAATCCTGTCATCTAGCATGTCCCAACTCAAAGGTTTCCTTCAAGGTCATGTCCATACAAATCCTGATAGGGAGACATATCGATAGAATTTTGATAGTTGTTGTTGTATACAAACTCAACCAGGTGTAGATAATCCTCTCACTTCTTTTTTGGTCTATCACATACATCCTCAATATGTCCTCAAGTACCTGATTAACCCTCTCAGTCTGCCATCTGTCTCTGGGTGATATGTTGAACTGAAATTAATTTGTGTTCCCAGAGTGGCTTGAAAGGAAGTCCAGAAAATCTGAAGTGTAAATGGTGTCCCTATCATTGATGATGGTCTTTGGAATCCCATGTAATCTGACAATGTCCTCTATAAAAACTTTGGCGATGGCTTGTGCATTATAGGTGACCTTGGTTGGCGAAAAGTCCATGAACCTTGGTCAACTTATCCATAGTGACCATAATGGCATCATGATGATAAGAAGACATAGGGAGTCTAACGATGAAATCCATGGAGATAACATCCCATTTCCACTCGGGAATATCATGAGGATATAAGAGTCTAATGGGATGAGAATGCTCAGCCTTGACCCTCTGACACTCAAGGTAACATGCTACGAAATATGCTATATCCCATCAAGAACCGAGCCAATAATATAACTCTCTCAAATCGGCATGCATCTTCTTCACTCCTGGATGTGCTGCATATGGGGATCGATGAGCCTCTGAAATAATGAAGCTATGAAGATCACCTATCTTAGGCACATAAATTTGCCTCTGAAAAACCAAAGTAGACCATCTACCTCTATAAATACACCCTGAAAATCTTCCCTCTAAGGAACCGTGTGACTCAAACATCTACTTAGTCCCCTCATAGAATCTATCTTTTGGGAGGTGCTTAAGAATCCTACCTCTTAGATCTAACTTTAATGTCATGGATCCTGTCCTTTCCATCTAACTTTAATGCAATCACATGTCATCGTAAGTGCATCACAGAATGACATTATCCTTTCCTTTGATATATTGAACCTCCATGTCATACTCACATAATAACTCCATCCAACGCCATTGGCGAGTGTTGAGGTTTGGTTGTGAGAAGATATGTTGAAGGCTATAATGATCTGTCCTCAAAATGAATGACCTACCCAAAATGAAATGATGTCAACACACTAGCATGTGAACAACTGCTGCAAGCTCCAAGTCATGGGTAGGATAGTTAAGCTCATAATCCTTGAGCTTATGTGACTCAAAAGCAATAACCTAACACTCCTACATAAGAACTTCTCCTAAAACCTCTAGTGAAGCATCGGTGTAAAAACCAAAAATCTTCTCTCTTATTTGGAATTGCTAAGATAGGCACCGTGGTCAATCTCTCCTTAAGTAAACTAAAATCCTACTCACACTTCTCCGACCAGTCAAATTTCTTCCCTTTCCATTGAAGAGAAGTAATAGATGTATAATCCTAGAAAATTCTTGTACAAACTTGTGGTAATACCCTACTAATCCCATGAAACTCCTCACCTCAATAACTGATGTGGGCACTGCCAATCAATAATATCTCATATTTTAGAGGATCTACTTGAGATACCCTCACCTAAAATGATGTGACCCAAGTACTAAATCTCTGTCTGAAAGAAACTACACTTTTCCAAGTTCCCAAACAACTTCTGCTCTCTCAAAACATGTAGTACCTGTCTCAAATGTTCCTCGTGTTCCTCCTTGGAATGATAATAAATCAATATATCATCAAGGAACACCAAAATAAATAATATCCAAAAAGGTCCTAAATACCCCATTCATGAGGCTCATGAAGACATCTAGGGCATTGGTCAATCCAAAAGGGACAATGTGAACTCATAATGCCCATATCGAGTGTGAAATTTTTCTTGTGAATATCTACATCTGCAATGCACAACTGATGATATCTTGACTTGAGATCAATCTTGGAGAAAACTATGGCACCCCTCATCTAATCAAACAAGTCATCAATCCACGAAGTGGATAATGGATTCTTAATTGTGACCTTATTAAGCTTCCTAAAATCAACACAAAGTCTAAGAGAACCATCCTTTTCTTTATAAAATAACTAGCACTCCCCATGGGGAACACTAGGGCGAATAAGGCCCTTCTCCAACAACTCCTCTAGCTAAATCTTGAGCTCATGAAGCTCTGGAGTCATCATTTGATAAGGTGCCCTAGAAATTGGTGTTGCTCTTGGTACTAGGTCTATGGTGAAATCCACCACTCTATGGGGTGGCAATCCAGAAGCTCATGTGGGAACACATATGCATAATCCTCAATACTGCATGCTCATCAAGAGGTGAATGATCTGAAGTACTCTTTGATTGGTCACTAATAGTGATAGGAAATAATGACAACCCTTTACATGATCCGC